>JARSSU010021990.1:0-26823 GCA_029619165.1 Eurosta solidaginis
TAGGTCTTGGTCGGTGATAGCAGTTTGTAGGAAAGTGTGGGGTTGGAGGAGGAAACAGATCGTGAGCACGATTCTGTGCTCGTGCCCTGCACGTGCAGGCTAATACTCCATCATTAGAGTGATAAAAGCCTTAGTTCAGATCTAGAAGCAGCAAGTGGGTTAAGTCCATAGGAACTTCTAGTCTAGTATTTTGGCACTAAGAGGACTTGATCTATTTTTTTTATATAACATAGGTCCTGGTTTTTTTATATGGTTTTTCATTTTTTGGTGTCGTTAAAACAAAATTTACCTGGTAAACAACTACGGAAATACAGTCAAGTCTAAATTGGGAGTCCTCAAACATGGGACCGGCCACATATAATCACCCTACCTACCTCCCGGGGTGTGAACCAACATATCTTCAGTTGTGTGATGGAGAGAAAAGGTAGGTAGAAAAATGTGCATTAATAAATTAAGGCTTTTTTATTTCGAACAAAACCTCCTACATGAATGGAAAGGATTCCACCAGGTCCAATAGAATTCGAGACATTATTCTCATTTCGAATAGAAACACAAAAAGGTGCAAACCAGAACACAAAAGAATAAATTTTAGGATTAATACGAATACAACAGACGTAAGGGTTATAATATCCGTGTATTTATTAAAATTTATTAGTCACGGTGCTAGCCGCCGAATTGTTAATCCCATTATTTATGGCTCACATTACAATTTTATTGCTGGGTTTAGTCCGTCTATCAACTTAATGTGTTGGGTACATACAATCCTTACATATTTACTTCATATCCTGTGCGGTTTGGTATGATTTTGCTTCCAGTTGCTGCTGCTTGCTGCTGATTTTGATTTGTGTGTTTGGTAAGTATTTAGTTTGCAATAACTACAACAACACAAACCTACGGAGCAGTTACCTTTCATTGTGGCTCATTTTGTCATTAGATATTTAGTATCTTGTTGTTTATTGTTATTATTTTTAACTAGTACTACCGGTGAAGCATTGCCACAATATTCTATCAACTCCAGCTGAGCTTACCTTTGAACTATGTTAGTATTCACATTGGTACTCGATTGTGGTATGGCTAATCTGCCTTTCATGTTTTTGTTTTGTTTTTGTTTTTTTTTGTTTTACTTGCATACCCGATTATTTGCCTAGTGCTTTGATTTGACTGTGCTAAATAGTCTACAATGCTAAATAGGCCTATGCACGTTTATTTGTTTGTCTATCTGTCTGTTCTCCTTAGCTTTGAGTGGTAACATGTCACAAGCATTTGAATTTATGCCAAATCGTAGAAGTTGGCACAAAGCACGTCACAATGAGAAGAAAAACGGATAGGGAGTGTAAATTTATCTAAAAATGTATGTATGTTTGCATGTGTTTGATATACAAGCTCTATAACAGTACCAGTGCTCACACAGGGTGAGGTAATTGAACTTGAAAAAATTACTTCTTTTACAGTGCGTGCTTATGGACGGAGTATTTATAATGTTAGTCCTGGTACCTTCATTGGAGCAATTCCGTTTTGACTGTGAACGAATTCTGGTAACCACTATGGACAAATTCAGTCTATGCAGAGTCTTTATTGACAGGTCAGTTCAACTTAACCTAATAGGCTTGTGATTAATTAGGCATATATTTGAGGTATGAAGTTTATCCTTACCTGAGACAAAAATTACATGCATGGAGAAATTTTGATAATTCACTAATAAATGCCAACAACAGGATAAAATTTGGTTATTTGATCCTATGGTCGCAGATAAAAATTTTGCAATCTTGTCGCAGTGCTCACATGTGATAGAATTATGCATACCTTAAATGTCAAAACGTGCGTGAGAACGTCCCATTTACTGCTATATGTTGATGACATTGATGTCATCGGCCTGAAAAGCATCACCCTTAGTTCTGCTTACTCCAAACTGGAAAAGAAGCGTAAAGATGGGTTTGATGGTGGATGAGGACAAAAGGAAATACCTGCTGTCATCCAGCCAGAGTCAGCGCTTATGCGTCTTGGCAACCACGCTACTGTTGGCAGCCATAACTTCGGAATAGAAAAAGACTTCGTTTATTTGGGAACCAGCTTTAACACTAAAAGCACATAAGTAGTTCTGAAATTCAGCGAAGAATCACTTCCAATATATGCTATTTTGTACTAGATAGGCATCGAAAAGTAAAGTCCTCTCGCGGCAAACGAAAGTCATGCTCTAAAGTCACTTATGTTGCCAGTCCTTCTACATGGTGCAGAAGCATGGACCATGACACCATCAGATGAAGCGGTTCTGGGAGTGTTCGAGAGAAAAGTTCTTCGAAAGATTTATGGACCCTACGCGTTGGTGATGGCGAGTACTGAGATGATTTATTATGAGCTGTACGAGCATTACGCAGAAATCAACATAGTCGAGCGAATTAAAACGCAGCAGCTACGAAGCTCCGGAGAAAAGGACTAAAACTCCCTTATTGTGACCAATTGGCGCCAGTTGACAGAGCGAGAAACGACTGGCGCGCCCTTGTTGGGCGGCCACAACAATTTAAGCGCCAATTAAATAATTAAGTCATATACTTACTTACTCAGAACTCAAAAGCAGTAGAAGTACTTACAAGCTGACTATGCGAAATTTCCATTGAGACTAAGAACTATCGCATTCTAATAATATATATTTCTTCTGTATCGGTAAATCAAATTTATGGTGCGATTAGCCTGAAATTCGTTGCGGGCACCTTTTCTATGGCAAATGGTTCAGAGGCCAACCTATTGTATATAATCGTATATACTGAGCTACTTGCCTGAAATTTGGTACAAGTTACTAGGATGTTTGACTAGGTTACAATTTGACAAACATGTATTTCCGGAAAGTGGACCAGGATCGAACCTATTTTACTGTACGTGTGTTTGTGACTGAACCCCTCCTAAACGGCTAGTGCGATTTTGATGAATCCTGTGTGTGTGCAAGGCGGTTTGAGGATTGCTTTAGATTTGTTCTTCAATTTTCTTAACTATCGATTTAACTGTGAGTTGGTAAATATGTTGTTGGTAAAAACGAAAATTTGAAATGAACAGGACTAGATCGAATCAAATATTTTTTTTGTATTTTGAAAATTTGGACAGAGCACGTGGCATCTTTCGATCGATTTTTAAGTAGGTTCTCGTTAAGCTGGAAGATTGAGACCTTACACTAAAGGCCCCATGTCAATGCAACAAAAGGAATTAAAATTGCGCGAGGTGACGTCGAGATAAGTAAAAATTAAGACGGTTTCGGTTTTTAACGTGTATTTCCCGGGGAGGGATAGAGTCTTGAAATATGAAAAGCGATCTTCATAGCTTCTTCAGCGCAACTGTCAAGCTAACCTACCCGTGACGAATTCTGTTTCCTTAGCAGCTGATACCTGTGACACACCACGTTCCTCATCGAACGACCTATCTCAGGTGAAAACACATTGAGTTTATGCTGAGATTTATGTTTTTGAACAAATTTTTAAGGACGTTCGCAAAGCGAGTTTCAAGACGGACCTTTACTAAGACATTCTAATATACTTGGAACATTAGAGAGTCCCTTAAAAATATTCTTAAATAAAGAGGTTTTTTGAAAGACAGTAATGTGCATTTCTAAAACGTGCTGCGTTTTTGACTGGTTTAGTAGAGGTGGTTCTGAAATAATTGCTGCATTGAAAAATTAATATTCAAATGCATATGGCTGTGTCATAAGCATTGTTTGTAAAAGTGCGGCTAAAATTGTCTCGATCTGAAAGCTTCTTGTATTTGCAAAAATTACCCAGTTATTGTAAAACAAGTTCACACCGGTTTTTGACAAGGTTTTTTCAGTTTGATTTGTTACTACAACAACTTCTGGTAACACTACGGACCACATACTTTTCTGGATTGGATAAAAGTTGTTATGTGACCGTAGTCCAGCAGTCGTGAAGGAGCTTGCATCGCTTGTCTGCGGCTGCAGCGTGTGCATGTAGGCCGGAGCTTCAGTCAGTTCCATAAACGCACCACAAACCAAACTACCTTTACTTCGGTTTTGGCCCTAACAAGATGAATAATATTTTGCACACTATCAACTAACAAAGTGAAACCATCGCAAGACCAGTACTTACTTCTTCACCCACCACTACGATTCCTGGCCCTTCTTGGCAGCGCAACTATGTATGTTTTGGCTGCTCTTCACCTCCCTACCATGGCTCTGTTGTTGTGGTTGAGCCCCAAAGCTTCACACTACCCTTCGAGAAATGACCAAGATTACGATTACATAGTCATATTATATTAATTTTAACGCAATTCAGGTCATTATAAACTATCTATAGATTAAGTTGAAATAAGAAAAAAAAACTTTAAGTAACAAATCCTTATGAAAGTAGATAATTACTAACAATATTTTTTGTGGGTTAAATTTCTAAAGATCCTGACCTACCTCAACAGCTGATCTTACTCGCGGTCCTTGACCTACTTTTTAAATAAAATTCAGTACATATATTTAAAAGTGAGTATGAGAGTTTAAAAAAAAACTTGGTTGAGAACTTAGAGAGTTAAAATAAGGAATTGAGACGACTCATTTGTCTATATGTAAATATGTATGTTCGTATGCGTATACTTTCATGTGGTCCTTATTCAGAATTGTACACACAAAAATACGTATGCCAATTTAAGCAAAAAAAATAGTCAGAAAATATTTAAACGCATGTTAATTAAGGTATGTTACATTAATCAAACTTACATCGTGATTATTTTTTTCTTTGTGCAAATCCATCAAAGCGTCGAAGGCCTCCTCGCTATGGTTGTTCTTGTTCTTCGCTTTCCGCAGATATATAAACTTTATTAAATTAAGTACATATGTATACATATATTTATATATACATATATGCATTTTTAATTTATATATACATATTACATATGCTGTTTTTTGCAACGAGCGATCGGATTAGATAGTAAAAAAAACAAAAAGTGTGCTTAAAAGCAAACACCAACAAATGTCTACATTTTAGAAAAGGAAGGTTTAAATTCCTGTCATGGAATGTATGTTTTCATTAATATTTCTTTCGTTTGTAACTTTTCTTGTTTTTGTAGTTAAAATTTATGAATTAAAATCATTGAGCGCGGGGATAGTAAGACACACTATAGGCGTTGAGTGTGGTTAGGGGGGGTGGTTAACATGTGGTCTCACCGTATGACCAAGTAATCAAGTTGAAATATATTATTTCTAATTTTTAAACTATTTTACACATGACAATCCAAATTCGAATGCATGCATAGTATTATGACTATGCTAATTTCACAGTTCAACTTCTATTTTTAATTCTTTTTCTTTTTTCATAAAACCTACTTATTTTGTCCTTTGGAAATTTTTTTTTCTAAGTTGCTAATAATTTACATGCATTAGCTTCTTTCTCCATTTGCAAGTTGAGATATATATATTTATTCTTAAGTAAATATATATGTCAAATCTTGCATTGAAATAGTTATGTATAATCACATAATTAAAAAAATGTTCTTTTAGGTAGGTATTAAAATCTTAAGATTATGGCTTATCTTGAGATCCCGTATTGATTTCCTCTGCTTTAAATGTTTCCCAGATCCATTTGGCAGAGGACAAATGAAATTCGGATTACCACGTGGCAGTACCGCCAATAAGCCAGCGCTTCGTACGTCTTGCAATTGGGATTTAAGATTGGTATGACTTTCGGAAAATTAGTTGAGAAACCTAGGAGAAATTTAGGAAATTCATGAAAATAATTCCTAAGGGCACTCGCGAACTAATTAAACACTAGTAAGATTAAATAAATATAAAAAAATGTACACCGAATTCTTACCACGAGTCTGGGTTTGTTCTTTTTTGCTTTAAAATCCCACGATGAGGTAAGCTGATTCTATATACATATGATATATATGTATATTGGAGTGCACAAATTAAACTTTTGCACTTACAAAAGAACTTTTTAAGAAAACTTCTGCACTTACAAAAACTTTTTGAAGGAAATTTCTGCACTGCTTGGCTGGTCGATGTTGAAAGGAAGATCTACTTTTCGTGGACGTCAAATAACCCAAGTACCGGCATATTAATATTATCGATATATATATATTTTTTTTTGTTTTTATCGGAAACCATATGATACGAAATTCGATGTTTATATAGTACTCTAACGACAGTCATGGCCATATAAATGCTGGGATTTAAGATTTAAATGTTTAAGAAATTTGAAATGAGGAGAGGATAACTTTGGTAATTTTCATATTGAAATTAATGTACGGTCGTACAAAGTGTTTAAAGCGGAATGTGATCCGCTGCTCCTTCAATTTGGCCAAGTACGAACTTAACACTATGGACTCATTTAGTCTATGTGAGCTCCTCATGCACCGGCCAGTTCAACCTAACTTATTGGTGCTTAAACCGTTTAAATTTTTTTTACTTTACTAAGTCAGTAATAGCCCTATGTTGGCGGCTATGAAAATTCAATGCTTTATATAACAGTTTTGTATTGAAAGCAGCTAGAAGGTATTTGTTTTTTTTTGTTTCAAGAATGCATAGTTCTTAAATATATGGCTTGAGGATGAAGTGCTAAAGTTCTACAAACACGGCACACAAACAATTTTCAGTTTAATTTTCAGTACCCTGTAAACATCTACATTCACAAGAGATATTGAGTAAATTACGTAATATGCACCGAAATCTAGCAGCGGGTGTCTAACCTAAAAATAAAGCAAACAGTTCCCCAATTGAGGTCCTGCTAGCTCATTGTCGCTTAAAGCGTTTCCCATTGCTTTCTTATATCCTTTGTCATGCATTATATCTAATATTTACAAAAAAAGGGGACACATGTACTTGTGAAACTTGTACGTGTCTATGCAGATACTCAACAAAATTTCAGGATTCTATTAGCTTATTGTATGAATGTACATATTTGTGTGCTAAAAGGAAATGCTATTACCATAACTCGACGAGTCAATGACTTTTTTGGTGTCGCTGCTGTTTTTTAGTATCAACAGCTACTACCACCGTTGTATTAGCTTCATTGCTGCCTCCAATTATAGTTGACATATTCATCACAACGGGGCGGTAAGTGACAGACTTGCCAAGTAGGAACATACCAACTTAACCACAAACATATGTATGTATATATAATAATGGTTGAGAGACAGACGCTGCCATGCTGCCATAAACATATCAAATCAACTTACGGGCTTCCTTGAACAAAATATGTCAGTTAACCAAAGAAAGGAAATTAAGAGATGCACTGTATTCCTAGTGATAACAAATCAGAGAACTAAAGTCAATTCAATGATTTGAATTTGCAATCTGTACAGATAAAGTAATCCGTTATTGTTTTGTTTATCCAAAATATATGACTCGGAGCTTTTGGGTTCACGCCGCGGGTCAAGCAACACTAAAATTTAGGAAACAAGTTTTTTCAATTAAAAGAAAGTTTTTCTAAGAGGGATCGCCCCTCGGTAGTGCTTTGGCAAGCACTCCGAGCAAGGCGAATTTAGTACCAGGTGTTGTTATCCCAACAGCTGATTGCTTCTTCTTGATTATTTTCGATACAACGTCTTGCACAGCATATGTCTGTTAATCGGAATCAACGAAAATTGTTGTTTTGACTTGACATTGTTCTGCACGGCGAATTGGTTGAGTTGGCTTTGTCACCACGAGGTATGGAGTCGCCTTGACTCCGAATGTATTTCTGCTATGAAAAGCTTCTCAGTGGAAACTCATCTGCCTTGCGGATGTCATTCGGAGTCGGCATAAAACATGTAGGTCCCCTCCAATTTGTAGGAAAACTCAAAAGGAGCATGACGAAAATAGGAAGATAAGCACGGCGCGAAATATCTTCGGAGGTTATCGCGCCTTACATTTATTTATTTAGAACGGCAACTGCAAGGCAGGTGAATGCACTTGGAGTGGTTGCCAAACCACTGCAGGGGCGACCCTGCTTGAACGAATGTTTTATAATTGAGAAACTCGCGAGGTTCGGTGTGTAAACGTGCAAGTGTAGGTCTAGAAAACCAAATTTCTTAAGCTTAAGTCTAAGTATTGAAGTTAAACCACACATTCAACTTTACCGGAAACATTGATTTCATGCGAAGAGCTCTGTCGGCTTATTATCGGTAACATCCTGCATCGAGAAGTTGTTGTTCTATTACCGGCATTATGGAAAGTGAAATTGTTGTCGAGTTAACTGTTTTAATCGGCTTGTTATATTCCAGTCATCGGCATCTTGTTACTTTCTTATGGGCTTGTTACCGACGGCAACAGATGTGTCAACAAATATAAGAATTATAAATAAGTTTTATTGTATCTGTTTCATGAAAAAACGATATGTCGGCGATAACAAACCAGTAAACCGCCGAAAAACAAATCGATGACACTTCGAAAACATATTGCTTATATTTCGATAACAAATCGAGAACCTTTTGATAACAAATCGATAAAAAACAACAATCGATAACCGATTAACAAATCGATAACCTTTTGATAATATATCGATATTTTTTCGATAAACAGCTGAAAACTGTGTGCAACACTCGCTGAGTCGACGATAGACGTAACAATTCGTTTGGGAGAAATTAAAAGAAGGCAGGAGTTTGCATATATCCATCAAGCAGGATAGGCGTGGACAAAAGCGCGGGCTGCAAAATTTCTAAGATCGCGTGCAAATCCTACGATATTAGACTCACAAAGTGGCTCATACATGGGAAGAGAGAAGACTTAAGGCTCACGATGGGCATACTCACTGCCACTGATACTGTCTTCTGTCCGTCACATGCTTATAAATTGGGCCTCGTCAGTAACAGCAAGTGCAGGAAGTGTGAGCTGCAGGAAGAAACGGTTGAGCACGTTCTGTGTCCTGCGCTCGCCAGGTCAAGGCTCCGGCTATAAGGGGAGGCAGAGTTGCCAGACCTGGAGGCAACAATCAAGCTGGGTTCTAACAAATTGCTAGTATTTGCCAAGAGGACGGAGTTATGCTATAACGTCTGTCCTGGAACCTTATTGGGGTGCTTCCAATTGGTCGTTCTGGTAGCACTATGGACACATTCAGTATATGTGAGGTCTCTATTGTCCGCCAGTTTCAACGTAACCTAACCTAACTCCCCGGTTGGATGCCGGCTTCAGTTTGATTTCCCATCTTTCCTTTGCTTTCCCATCTTCATTTTCATTCCTTTTCCCTTCCTTTCTTTTCCGTTTCTTCCTATTATTACTCTTTGTTTTTTCAACCGTGGCGATAAATATTATCATCGTTATTATTAACCACATTATTATCGATATTGTTATTATACTGCGCTTTTTCTACCATCTCGTTACCTGTGCCATCTTCTCTACAATACATTGTGAATTAAGATGTTCGCACATAAACGTCTATATCAAAAACCTCCCGTTTCAAATATAAAGGTTTAAAATTTATCCGAACTTTTTACGCCAATGTTCCAAACAATTCCTTTTTTCAAACAAATATACTACAAAAATAGTTTCTAGAGAGCAATAACTCTATTCGACGTAGCCAGATGTTTCCATACTAGACATCTCAAAAGTTCTTCAATCAGCATCCCTACTATTAAACACAGCCGCTGAATCACTGAACCCTTAAAACGTCTTCAGTACAACCGACACAATAAAATTCACAAATAAGCACGTTCATGCAATTTCAAATATACATATGCACATAAGGATATGTAAGTATATATATTTCTTAGTTTATGTTCGTGGTCATGTTCTGATTCTTAAACTTTGTAGTAGGCTTGTTTTGTAGTAGGGCGTGTCTATCTTTTGAGGTTATGTTTGCGTAGGCGCAATGTGTCTGATAAGTATGTCAACTGCAGCAAGACGCTATTCGTGATCGCGTAGTGAATTTGAAAAAAACAAAAATTTTTCTGTCTATGTAAATATACAATGTATATTACACATACATGGTAACACCATAACTACGTCTGTATATAATTATGTTATAAAGCGCTACTTTGGAAATTATATGTGGGTAAATATAAAGGCGCAACTTAAGTTAAAAATAGTTACACTTTCCACTTACTTACTTACTTACTTAATTGACGCTTAACCGTCTAAACGGTTTATGGCCGTCCAACAAGGCGCGCCAGTCGCTCCTTCGCTCCGTCAACCGGCGCCAATTGGTCACACCAAGGGAGTTTAAATCGTTTTCGACCTGGTCCTTCCAACGGAGTGGGGGCCGCCCTCTACCTCTGCTTCCATAGGCGGGTTCCGATAGAAACACTTTCTTGGCCGGAGCATCATCTTTCATTCGCAAAACATGGCCTAGCCAGCGCAGCCGCTGCGTTTTAATTCGCTGGACTATGTTGATGTCTGCGTATAGCTCGTACAGCTCATCATTAAATCTTCTTCGGTACTCGCCATCGCCAACGCGTAGAGGTCCATAAATCTTTCGAAGAACTTTTCTCTCGAACACTCCCAAAGCCGCTTCATCTGCTGTTGTCATGGTCCATCCTTCTGCCCCATATAGCAGGACGGGTACGATAAGTGACTTGTAGAGTATGATTTTCGTTCGCCGAGAGAGGACTTTACTTTTCAATTGCCTCCTAGTCCAAAGTAGCATTTATTGGCAAGATTGATTCTTCGCTGGATTTCAGTGCTGATGTTGTTGCTAGTGTTGATGCTGGTTCCCAAATAAACGAAGTTTTTTACTATTTCGAAATTATGGCTGCCAACAGTAGCGTGGTTGCCAAGGCGCGTATGCGCTGACTCTTTGCTCGATGACAGCAGGTACTTCGTTTTGTCCTCATTCACCATCAAACCCATCTTTACCGCTTCTTTTTCCAGTTTGGAGTAAGCAGAACTAACAGCGCGGGTGTTTAGGCCGATGATATCAATGTCATCAGCATATGCCAGTAATTGCACGCTTTTATAGGATATTGTTCCAGTGCGGTTAAGTTCTGCAGCTAGTATAATTTTTTCCAGCATCAAATTAAAGAAATCGCACGATAGGGGGTCACCCTGTCTGAAACCTCGTTTAGTTTCGAACGGCTCGGAGAGGTCCTTCCCAATTCTGACTGAGCTGATGTTGTTGCTCAACGTCATTTGCACAGCCGTATAAGTTTTGCGGGGAAACCAAATTCAGACATAGCGGCATATAGGCAGCTCCTTTTCGTGCTGTCGAAGGTGGCTTTAAAGTCGACGAAGACGTGATGTGTGTCGATTCTCTTTTCGCGGGTTTTTTCCAAGATTTGGCGCATTGTGAAAATCTGGTCGATGGTAGATTTACCAGGTCTGAAGCCGCACTGATAAGGTCCAATCAGCCGGTTCACGGTGGGCTTCAATCTTTCGCACAATACACTTGAAAGGAACTTATATGCGATATTAAGAAGGCTGATTCCACGATAGTTGGTGCATTTTGCAGATTCCCTTCTTGTGGACTGGGCAAAGAACACTTAACCAACCACTTACGCACCACAAAATTAAAGGTGAATCCGATTCTTGTCGGAATGGGATTTGAAATCAATGATATTGCTGCAATGAGTTCAAAACATTTTGGTTGGTGGTTGAGTTATGTTTTTCTGGCCTATAAATATAATTTGAACATCAAATAAAAAAAAATCATAATCCCTAGCAGAAATATTTATGGGTTTTAAGTCCGATTCTGGCAATAATCGGATTCCATGACACCCATGAATAACTATTACTTTTTTGCTTATCTTAGCTCAATAGCTCAAAGTTTTGAAAAGGAGTATATAGTACATTTTTATGAATATTGAATAATGTGCCCAGATCATCGCACATTCCCATGCTATAATGGATGCAGATGATGCAAAACTTTGTCAGATAATACTCTCTGATACTGCTTCTCACACCTGCTCCAGACTGATGTGGACTTTTCCGAAGCTAGGCGAATGGTGGTAAGTGACTCAGCTGTTCTTTTGATCTTTGATGAAACTAAGTTTTAATCTGCATATTACGTCTTTTGCCAAAAGACGTTGTGTGTATTTGGATTTGATTATGGAGGGAACACTTCTGCTCTCATACCGTGCAGAATGACGAACCCGATCCCGCATCGATGATGATGGAATATATGGCCCCCGCCCGATATGACGAAGTTAGAATAGCAATAACCAGATGAAAACACAAGGCCGTGGGCGCTTGTTCGATTGCTGCAGGAGCTATTCAAGTACAGCGCGAGGAGTTAGTAGAGTCCAGCAAGAAGGGGGATACCGCAAAATGCACCAACTATCGTGGAATCAGCCTTCTTATATCGCATATAAGGTCCTTTCAGTGTATTGTGCGAAAGATTGAAGCCCATCGTGAACCGGCTGATTGGACCTTATCAGTGCAGCTTCAGACCTGGTAAATCTACCAGCGACCAGATTTTCACAATGCGCCAAATCTTGGAAAAAACCCGTGGAAAGAGAATCGACACACATCACCTCTTCGTCGATTTTAAAGCCGCCTTCGACAGCACCAAAAGGAGCTGCCTATATGCCGCTATGTCTGAATTTGGTTTCCCCGCAAAAAATTATACGGCCGTGCAAAATGACGTGACAACACCATCAGCTCAGTCAGAATTGGGAAGGACCTCTCCGAGCCGTTCGAAACTAAACGAGGTTTCAGACAGGATGACCCCCGATGGTGCGATTTCTTAATTTGATGCTGGAGAAAATTATACTAGCTGCAGAACTTAACCGCACTGAACAGTATCCTATAAAAGCGTGCAATTAATGGCATATGCTGATAACATTGATATCATCGGTCTAAACACCCGCGCTGTTAGCTCTGCTTATTCCGAACTGGAAAAAGAAGCGGTAAAGATGGGTTTGATGGTGAATGAGGACAAAACGAAGTACCTGCTGTCATCGAGCAAAGAGTCAGCGCATATGCGCCTTGGAAACCACGCCGTAATTTCGATATAGCAAAAAACTTCGTTTATTTGGGAACCAGCATCAACACTAGCAACAACATCAGCACTGAAATCCAGCGAAGAATCAATCTTGCCAATAAATGCTACTTTGGACTAGGTAGGCAGTTGAGAAGTAAAGTCCTCTCTCGGCGAACGAAAATCATACTCTACAAGTCACTTTTCATACCCGCCCTGCTATATGGGGCAGAGGCATGGACCATGACAACAGCAAATGAAGCGGCTTTGGGAGTGTTCGACGAGAAAATTTCTTCGAAAGATTTATGGACCTCTACGCGATGGCGATGGCGAGTACCGAAGAAGAGTTAATGATGAGCTGTACGAGCTGTAGGCAGACATCAACATAGTCCACCGAATTAAAACGCAGCGGCTGCGCTGGCTAGGCAATATCATGCGAATGAAAGATGATACTCCGGCCAAGAAAGTGTTTCTATCGGAACCCGCCTGTGGAAGCACAGGTAGAGGGCGCCCCCACTCCGTTGGAAGGACCAGGTGAAAAACGATTTAAACTCCCTTGGTGTGACCAATTGGCGCTGGTTGGCGGAGCGAAGGAACGACTGGCTCGCCTTGTTGGACGGCCATAACCGTTTAGACGATTAAGCGCCAATTAAGTAAGTAAGTAAGTATTTGGATTTGTTAAAAGGTGGGGTAAACAGTTCAAGGTTTCGTACGTCACTAAAATTGTGTACACATGAATTATTTTGTTTTGTTGATTTTTCGACAGGGTGGATAAATGATGTATATTGGAACGATTTTCCGTCATCCCTTGTCAAATTGGTTTCGAGACAAACCGGTTTTCGGCCTTGTGCCATCATCAGGGTTGATTTTCGTTCTCGGAAAATCGTTCCAATATATATCATTCTTTACACATCTTTGGTCCGTCCGATACTTGAGTATTGCTCATACATTTGATGTTATGTATTTCAAAATTATATAAAGTGGATTGAATCAGCACAAAAGCAATTTTTAATCTTTTCTCAAATCTTAGCCTACCACCATACAGAAACAGGATTCTTCTTATCAACTTACCCAATCTGGAAAAACAAAGAATAGTACAAGCGATATTGTTTCTCCATAAACTGATTATTGAAGAAATTGACTCCTTTGACATTCTTATCGTTTGAACTTTGCTGCCTCTTTTAGAATGTCCTGACGACTATGTATCTTTCTCGTACCCCTTTGTCGTCGAAAATTTGCTAAAAATAATCCTATGCTTATCTGGTGGTCGCACACAAAATAATTGTAGAGTTGTATTTCTTTAAATTTATTTTTTCCACATTTTGCGTAATGCAATACTCGCCTATCTAGCCTGAGATAGCTGCTAGTTGTTGCTTGTTATATCGGTAATACTTCTGCCGGACATAAACTCTTTTATAAAAGAAAAGAAATCTAGTGCTTTGCAACAGCGTTAACAAGGTGCAATATCACAAGATGCTGACCAGAATTGTATGCATTCCGGCAGCAATCATTTTTGCGGGGCAGATTTGAGCTGATTTGAATCTAGTGCATTCCAACAACATATGTCATGCTACGATTTATGTACTCTGATGGAATACCATACTATCTACTCGGAGTTCTGCCACATTTCTACGACATGCTTATTAGAACCTTGTGTATGCCCACAGCAGTCAGACCTGAACCCTGTGCTTCCAGACAGCATCCTGAGCGGAGTCCCCCACATTCCGCTAGTAAAAAATCTTATTGTTACTTTTAAGACTTTTATCTTTAATTATATATTTTTGACTTTCTCTTTATTTTTAGACATAAGATCGTTTATTGTTGTGTAACTTGTTGTATTTTCGTTGTTTTTTATATTTTAACTTTTGAGCTGTATCCCCTCAAACACTTTTGGAGCACTCATAATTTAAGAATAAAAAATGAATCCTATCTGGCCCGTCCTAATCGCTAATATAATTAGAGTTTAAAAAAATGATAAGTCGATTAGAGTTCCCGTACGGGTAAAAAAGGACTTTGTCGACAGTGTTAGTGGGGGTATGAAGAGGACCTATTCAACACTGCACGTAAGGAGATAAAAGAAAGTTGAAAAAGAATCTGTTCAACAGTACCTGTAGGGGTATAAAGAGGACCAGCTCAATACATAGCCGTTCAGGCATAAACAGGTACAATTGGTCTCATCAAAGGACATGCTCAAACAAAAGGGATTACTCCATCCCATACAAAGAGATCAAAGCTGGCTAAAGTTATATAATCCTTTGGAATTTTTCCCGGATTCAACACAGACTAATCGCGTTTTTTACAAGGGTTGTATTCATTATTTTTCGCTAACTGAAGTACTTTAATAAATTATTTATTTGTTAATGACTTTTCCCGAAATAGTAAAATCATATATATATGGGGTATTCCATCCCATTTCGACCAATTTTAAACCCGACCCCTTTAGAATTGGCTGAAAGTTTTTCTTCTTTTTCTAGCTTACGAATGACGTTTTTCAGAATTTTTTCAAAATTTTTTCATCCAACTCAAAAAAAGTTATGAACTTTTAAAAAAAACACCGTTTTTGTTTTCAAAATGCTATAACTTTCTCAAAAATTGACCGTTTGGGATCTTTTTTTTTATTAAATTTGTTTTTAAATGTACTTTTCGGAAAAAATACAAAAACATTTTTAAAGTTTTTTTTTAATTTTTCAGTTTTTCGAGATTTTTTGAATTTCGCCATTTTTTTTTCATAAAAAACTTCAATCAATTCTGCAATCATCCCCACTAATCCCGGAGTGGGCCGATTTTTTTTATATTTTTTTTTATTTAATTGAAAAAAATTTTTCAAAAATAAAAATTTTTTTTATCAATTTTATTTATATAACAAAAAAATGTAAGAAAATGATTTTTAAGTATTCTTTTCTTTATATATTATGGTAATCTACGATTAAAATGACTCGCTTTCCATGTCCAACATTAATCCTGGTTATTTTAATCGTAGATAACCATAACATATAAAGAAAAGAATACTTAAAAATCATTTTCTTACATTTTTTTGTTATATAAATAAAATTGATAAAAAAAATTTTTATTTTTGAAAAATTTTTTTTCAATTAAATAAAAAAAAATATAAAAAAAATCGGCCCACTCCGGGATTAGTGGGGATGATTGCAGAATTGATTGAATTTTTTATGAATGGCGAAATTCGAAAAATCTCGAAAAACTGACAAATTAAAAAAAAACTTTAAACATTTTTTTGTATTTTTTCCGAAAAGTACATTTAAAAACAAATTAAAAAAAAAGATCCCAAACGGTCATTTTTTGAAGAAGTTATAGCATTTTGAAAACAAAAACGGTGTTTTTTTTAAATTCATAACTTTTTTTGAGGTGGATGAAAAAATTTGAAAAAATTCTGAAAAACGTCTTTCGTAAGCTAGAAAAAGAAGAAAAACTTTCAGCCAATTCTAAAGGGGTCGGGTCAAAATTGGTCGAAATGGGATGGAATACCCCATATATATTTCACTGCATAAAGTAGTAAAAAGGAATGACAGTAAAAAGTTCTAGCAACTTTAACGAGCTTAAAAATATTAATTTTCTCACACCAACGTAAATGTATATAAACACAAATTCACAAATATGTAAGGAAACACTCGATTTTTTGCTCAGAGTCTTAAATTATTATTCCCCCCTCTAGTTAATGCTTGATGACGTTGCTTTTTATTGCTTATTTACAACAAAACTTTAGACTTTCATCACTTGCTCTACAATCAACTTTAGACATTGTCAGCAGTGGTGTTTGTATGTTTTTATTTTTTTTTGTATATATGCCCCCATCTGTTATCCTGCTTTACTACTCTACCGAATGTCACTTTTTAAATTTTGTTAACACTCGAAGAAATATTTCTGAAGACGCTGTATTTTTTTCATTTGCTTGTTTGCTTTAACAGATTTTTATTTGTCTACACGATTTTAAATTTAAGTCTGAATCTGAAATTTGCTTTTAAGTATGATTTTTAATGTGAATATATATACATTAGGGCGGCCCTTATATAAAAAATGAATGATTTTTTCCAATCTCTCCCTTTCAGGCGATAAATTAATTTCTTACTTAATAGGCGCTTAACCGCAACAATAGCTTCTTCGTCAAATTAACAGGCACCAATTGCTCACACCAAAAGAATTTAAATCGTGATCCACTTGGTCCTTTTAGCGGAGTGTGGACCGCATTCTTCCCTTGCTTCCATAGGCGGGTTTCGAAAAAAAAATATTTCTTTGCCCGTTTAAGGTCTTTCGTTCGACAACAGTGTTCATGTCTGCGTAATGCTTGTACAGCTCATCATTAAATCTTATTCGCCACTCGCCGCCGCCAACATGCAGAAGTCCTTGACTTGTAGAGTATGATTTTCATTTGCCGAGAGAGGACTTTACTCTTAATTTTCCTACATTGTCGAAAGTAACTTTTTTGGCATGCACAATGCTTTGCTGGACTTAAAAGATGATGTCGTTGTTCCTGTTGTATCGATTAAGATACTCCCTCAAGTTTTTGACGAGTGTTATTGATGATCCCAACTCCATAATGATTTAACATGATCACATTGAAACTTCTAGGCCATTCGGTCTCCACCCTTTTGTCACATGAGCTACAAATGGTCCTTTTAAAGGGTTGCTCAACACAACCCCTTGAATCATTTGGGTATTTAAGTCGCCTCTTACGACAAGCAAATCTGCCGCAAGTATATTCTATGCCCCCTTACCCGCTGGTGGGTTGCTATTTGGTAACTGTTGGGTCAAGGATATGACATGTACATTCTGGTGTCGATTGGATATGGGTAATAGGTGTCGCAAAGCGGTCAAAATTAAGATTGCACTATGGAGCCTCAAAAAATAAAATCGATTTCTTACTAAAGTTGGGTTGCGATGTTTGGCTTGGATATCATTCGTGGTTCCAGGCTCTGGATCAGGGACTGGTATCAGTCTTAAACCGGCTACGTCGGCCATAGTGACGAATTGTCACACGTGATTAGGTATCACATCCTGCACGAGGTGCCCTTGCTTCTACTGATAATGGCGGATCTAGAGAGGACAACTCAATAAACCCCGCCCCCCTGAGTCATTGTGCCGAGCTCAGGGGAGGGAGGACCCTGTCAGTAGGTCGGGGTGAAACCTAACTGAAATGGCTGGTAGGCTAATGCTGCACCTGCTCACTTCCCGTTAAGACCCTGACGTGCCTCAAGGTACGTTCCGGCTCCGTTGCCGTTAAGTTGGTGGTGTAGGTGCGGTTGAAAATTTTCCCGCTTTGCGTCTGGTCTGGCTCTGAACGCATTACCCATAAGATACTGCGTCAACCCTCGCGTGGCCTCCCTGCGTAGCACAGATAACCACGAGAACGTTGAAGGGCGACTACACAATCGGCTCTGAATAGCGGCCTTGAGAGGAGACTTTTTAGAATGGACAAGACTTACACGAATCCGCCAAGTTTGGGGTGCGGAAGAAGATCAGTTTTGATGGAAATCCATCAAATCAATCTTCAGCACTCTAAGGCGGCTTCCGCAAATTTGTTAATCTGCCTTGAAAAAGGTGGAGTGGATATAGTCCTAGTCCAGGAACCGTGGCTTAGTAGTAACGGCAGAAAGATTTCTGGATTAAGGACTGCAAAATTCAACACCTTGTTGCATGGGAAGGCAGGTAGGCCTAGATCCTGTGTGCTTGTTAAAAAAGAGATAAAAGCTTTTATTTTCTCTAATTTCAGCAATGCTGACGTAACTACGGTCTGCCTCGAGCGAGGTATCACATTTAGCACATATATGGTCCCTACTGCATTGAGTTTTGTAAGTGTTACATGGGGCAGGGGACCAATTAACTTGTCAACGCATGTGTGGAAGTTGGACGGAGATGTTGGTGTGGGGTTCTTTTGTCAAGAGCTAAATAGAAGACGTAAGTTTAAGTGGGCTAATCCCTCAAGCGCCTAACAAGTGGAAGTTGCTGTGATCACGGATGCGGTGTATGAAATGCAATCCAGTATTACGACGGTTAGGGAATTTAATGCCCACTCTGATATCCCTGCGGCTATCAAGGCCTTGAGTTCTACTAAATTGCGATCGGGGGTGATCTGGGCATGTCTAGCCTTGCTTGCGATAGCATCGAGCTATTTTATGATTAAGATAGATAACGTCGGCCGTAGTGGGTCCTGGGCCATAGTGGTATACCAGAGCACTGTCCAATGGGAATCCATGCGGTTCGTCTCAATATAATGGAAACCCCATTTTACTGTAGCTGTATGCTTGCTTGCCCAGCTTTTGTCAGAACTAGGTGAACGTATTTCAGTTGCGACTCACTTGGATCAGATCGGTCTAATTCGAAACTATATCATTGCTACACAGTGACACTCTTAGTACCTATAGATACGTCAGCATTATTTTATTGTATGTAGTATCACAACGGCCCTTTCTACTTTCCAACTGAACTTCCCGTATCAGCGCAGCTACGACCTTGGTGTCATGTACAGCTACAAGAAGGATATACATTGGGCATGTCGGTGTTGATTCCGGACAAGTGAGAATTAAAAATTTTACAGGAGCCCAATCGAAGTTGAGCTAGGGTGACGCGTGTCTCCCTGGGAAAGAAGCTTTCCAAAACTGCGAGTTCAGGGTATTGGCCGTTAAGAACGGAGCTGGCATAGTAGTCCGACAGGTTTTTGTGGATATCTCTGAGATCGTCAAATTTGAGTCTTATCGTTTTAGGTATAAAAATTTATATACATTTTTAAGTTCTATGGGGCAATCTTAATTTTGATCCCTGTGCGACAGAACTTAACCTCTCCTATCGATTATGATAACTTGGCCAAAAGTATTCCCGGCTGAGGGTTTGATTTATAAAAAAATAAAAAAAATTATGTAAGGAGCGATAACCTGCGAAGAGATTTTAGGTCGAGCTTCTCTTCCAATTTACCCCGTGCTCGTTTGAATTTTTCCTACAAATTGGCGGGACGGCACCTACTTGTTTTATGCCGACGCCGAAAGGCATCTGTTTTCATTGACAAGCTTTTCATGGCAGAATTAAACTCGGACTGCTTGTCAAACACAGCCTGAGGACGACTGCGCTTAGAAAAATGTTCTTCTAATTGAAAAAACTAGTTTATAAAATTTTAATGTTGCGTGGTAGGCGGAGCACGCTACCATCACACCACGGTGGCGCCTGATTTATAAAGACCACCCTAATATACATATATACATATATGTATATGTACATATTAATGCAGGAGTTAATGTTTGCATATTTTTTTTTAAATTGACAAAAATTTACGTTGGTATGGCATTAAAAAAATAATAACATTTTATATGAAATTTGCCGCATTTCAGCTCATCTCCAAACCAGAAGCAACGTATTTGGCATTTAAATTGTTGTCGCATTGACCCTCACTTTGGTGGGAAGCGGTTCGCACAATTGCACCACATTGTTGCTTTGATAGCTTTTATTGCTGTTATTGCTTTCGTTCTTGTTGTTTGTAGATTGTACGGCCCTACCGCTCTTGAACGATTTCACGTACAATTTAGCCAAAAACTAATTTATTTCGTAATTAAGTTTTTCACAACAGCCTCAGTTTAAAATTTGTCGGTGTTGTTAAGAGCTAAAGCCAACCTTTTTGCCTCTTTGTACTTCAAATAAAGTTTATCAAAAAGTTTTCGAGTTTTGCCAGTGATGTTTATTGCGTGAAATAGAATTTTGCCACTGAAGCCAAAATTTTGAAATAGAAGTTTAGTTAGCTTTGGGGAATATGAGTGAACCAAGTTTTTGAGGTTTGCTGCTGTTAATATTTTTATACTCAGTGTATATTAACTTTGATTGGAGAACGGTTGGTTGTACAGGTATAAAGGAATCGATATAGATATAGACTTCCATATATCAAAATCATCAGTATCGAAAAAAAATTCGATTGAGCCATGCCCGTCCGTCCGTCCGTCCGTCTGTCCCTTAACACGATAACTTGAGTAAGTTTTGAGGTAACTTGATGAAACTTGGTATGTATGTTTCTGGGCACTCATCTCTGATCGCTATTTAAAATGAACGATATCGGACAATAACCACGCCCACTTTTTCGATATCGAAAATTTCGAAAAATCGAAAAAGTACGATAATTCATTACCAAATACGGATTAAGCGATGAAACTTGGTAGGTGAGTTGAACTTATGACGCAGAATAGAAAACTAGTAAAATTTCGGACAATAAGCGTGGCACCGCCCACTTTTAAAAGAAGGTAATTTAGAAGTTTTGCAAGCTGTAATTTGGCAGTCGTTGAAGATATCATGATGAACTTTGGCAGGAACGTTACACTTATTACTATATGTCTGCTCAATAAAAATTTGCAAAATCGGAGAACGACCACCCCACTTTTTAAAAAAATTTTTTTTAAATTCAAATTTTAAAAGAAAAGTTAATATCTTTACAGTATATAAGTAAATTATGTCAACATTCAACTCCAGTAATGATATGGTGCAAAAAAATGCAAAAATTACAGAAAATTTCAAAATGGGCGTGGCTCCGCCCTTTTTCATTTAATTTGTCTAGGATACTTTTAATGCCATAACTCGAGCAAAAATTTACCAATCCTTGTGAAATTTGGTAGGGGCTTAGATTCTAGGACGATAACTCTTTTCTGTGAAAAAGGGCGAAATCGGTTGAAGCCACGCCCAGTTTTATACACAGTCGACCGTCTGTCCTTCCGCTCGGCCGTTAACACTATAACTTGAGCAAAAATCGATATATCTTTACTAAACTCAGTTCGTGTACTTACCTGAACTCACTTTGTATTGGTGTAAAAAATGGCCGAAATCCGACTATGACCACGCCCACTTTTTCGATATCGAAAATTACGAAAAATGAAAAAAATGCCATAATTCTATATCAAATATGAAAAAAGGGATGAATCATGGTAATTTTATTGGACTTTTGATGCAAAATATAAATTTAGAAAAAACTTGGTAAAATGGGTGTGACAGCTATCATATTAAGTAGAAGAAAATGAAAAAGTTTTGCAGGGCGAAATCAAAAGCCCTTGGAATCTTGGAAGGAATACTGTTCGTGGTATTACATATATAAATAAATTAGCGGTACCCGACAGATGATGTTCTGGATCACCCTGTTCACATTTTGGTCGATATCTCGAAAACGCCTTCCATATAGAACTAAGGGCTACTCCCTTTTAAAACCCTCATTAATACCTTTAATTTGATACCCATATCGTACAAACACATTCTAGAGTCACCCCTGGTCCACCTTTATGGCGATATATCGAAAAGGCGTCCACCTATAGAACAAAGCCCCACGCCCTTTTAAACTACTCATTAGCACCTTTCATTTGATACCCATATCGTACAAACGCATTCTAGAGTCCCTGGTCTACGTTTATGGCGATATCCCGAAAAGGCGTCCACCTATAGCACTAAGGCTCATTCCCTTTTAAAATACTTATTAACATCTTTCATTTGATATCCATATCGTACAAACAAATTCCAGAGTCAACCCTGATCCACCTTTATGGCGATATCCCTAAATGGCGTCCACCTATAGAACTATGGCCCTCTCCCTCATAAAATACTCTTTAATGCCTTTCATTTAATACACATGTCATACAAACACATTCCGGGCTTACCCTAGGTTCTATTTACAACATGGTGATTTTCCCTTACTTTGTCCCCGCAGCTCTCAACTGAGTATGTAATGTTCGGTTACACCCGAACTTAGCCTTCCTTACATAATTTTGTATATTATACGCATATGTGTTTACAGTTACAGAGAATATTAACTTTATTGGTCTAACGGCACAAAAAATTATATAACTAAAATCATATTTAGAGATCTTTGTAAGCTTATTAAAATTGGCCGGCTGCATTTACGTCAATTTGCTGTAGCTGGGCTATGTTTCCCTGCCTTGGGATATGGACGAGGTCAATTTCATTTCAAAGACGGCGAAAATCCCATCTCTCCCCCATAGACTTAAGACCAGTTAGCCAAATATCGTGCCTTGCAAAAACTCTGCATATTACTAGGAATCCTCGACGGGCACAATCAGCATTTCAAAACGCCTATTTTAAGGCATATCTATGCAAAGAGTTCTTCATTCAAGCATTAAATTGATAGAAGGGCTCCTCGAGAGCGAAGAATTTGTACAGTGTGCCTATTTTGACATATAAAGTGTCTTCGTCAATGTCTTTCCAGCGACAGTTGAAAGGACCCTCTCAATATTTTGAGTTAAATTAACTCTGGTGGAATTTATCAGCAAACTGTTGAATAACCAATTTTAGCGGTGGAGTGAGGGGAGCTATAGCTCAGAAAAAACTTGGTGGGAACACGCTACGATAGGGTTTTCTTTTTCCCCTGCTTTGGGTCACCACAATGAATGATCTGCTTCAGATTTTGAGGGTAGGGGCCACCGAGTGGTGGCTTGTACTTTCAGAGGTAAATTTCTGAATTGGCTAAGGGACGTTCTTCAGCGATATTTCGGTGTTGTGACCATGTGTTCCGAATCATGAGGATTTATTGTCTACAGTAGCAAATCGTAGCTCATTTTTACATATATAAGATCAAAACAACCAAATTTGCACACGGCGATGATTGCTAGGACATGTATCTGAATTTCACTTCTTCATAATTTATCTTCATAGAAGCTGAGTTTTGAACTCGCAGTCTCAAACATTCACACTTCATACTAGTGATAAGGCAGACGGCTCTATTCACTGACCCTTATGAATGCTTAGCTGCAGGTAAAGTCTTCCCCAATGATGATAGATTTGCGGTACGACATAGAAGCCAAGCCGAATCTTTTCTATGTTGTGTTGGTTGGGAGGACAGCACTAGACTCTTTTTCCACTGTCAAATGGTTGGAAGTAGTGTGGAGATTGGCGATTGTTGGTATAAGTGGGGCTCTTCCTACAACACTTACACTAGCTCTAAACGGATTGTATATCTGTACCAGGTTGACAACGTGGCCAAAACTGCAGCGCCGTGGGTGGAAATTCAGCGTCATGATGTGAATTATGGGAATAAACCCCACAGTACAGGCTACTATACGCCGATATCGGCTTTTGTTGACAACCACTCATATTTTCTCAAGGGAGGTATTAAAAGAATTATAATGGGATGGAGGTTTGGTGAGCCTGTTTGCGGATGAAAAAATGCTGGAAGGGAGATTCGTGGGGGAAGTATTGCACCGTGATCGTGGTGTTAGCTGGTAACTTAGGTTATCTGATTACTGAACGCTATAAAGGATGCGGCCGATTAGACGTTACCCACCGTTGTAACTGGAAGGGGTTTTAACGTCTGATAAGATATTCAGCAGGCCATCAAACAGCTAAACTCGGTGTCGACTGGAATACTTTCTTGGCCGGGGCATCTTCGTCCATTCGAATGCCATGACCTAGCCAATGAAGCCTTTACCTTCCATTCGTTGCAATATCATCATTTCTGGGTAAAGTTAATAGAGCCAATCATCCATTTCGATGATTGCCGTTGGCACCGCGGACAGGACCACAAATCTTCTGAAGAACTTTTCTCTCCAACACTCCCACAGCCATATCATCTTCTTTCAACACCGTCCATGATTCGAAGCCCTAAATCGGTACAGGTATGATGAGCAACTTGTAGAGGCATCTTATTCAAATTTTCTAAGTGGCTGTTTTAACAGTCTTTCATTGCTGCTAAAAACTAGCAATGTGGCCTCTCAAATGCGGAGTATTTTGGAGATTTTGAAAACATGTAATTACCTGCTGACATAGAACAAATTGCAGGTTAACTGAGGTATTCGGAATTTCCAATAACAAAAATATTTTGCACGATTAGGGCCGTCTTATTTACAAATTTGTTCCAGCTCCATTTTAGTTTTTCCTATAAGTTGGCATGACGGGATCTACATGTTTTATGTCGACTTCGAACGGCAGCTGCAAGGCAGATACACTTTCTCTTAGAAGATTTTCATGGCATAAATACATTCGGAGTGTTAACCAAATAACTGCCGAACAGCGACTCCGTTAGAAAATTTTTTAGAATTTTTTCAAAAGTTTTGAACTCAGGACCTTTACTGCGGTAAGCGGAACTCGAGGTCACCAATTGAACCTCTAGCAGTTTTCTTTTTAACTTTATTTGTAAATCTCACATAGCTTCTCCCACCTTGCCTGAATTTTGTATTGGATACTGGTTTTTTCATATTATTTGGTGAATAAAAGTGGGCGTGGCATGGCACCACACACCATTTTGTTATTTTTTTTTCTAATACCAAATGTAAAGGAACGGAAAAGCCTTTACCAAATTACTAAATTATTCTAGACATCACATTTGCATTTAATTATAATTATTAATAACATATACATAAATAGTTTAATTGTACACAAATTTGCATAATGCGATGCTTGGTCAACGACAGCTGCCCAGTTAAAAGAGGAGGCTCTCAGTTGGTATTCTGCCACGTAAAAGAACTAAGTTTTTAAGAGCACTGGATCTCTCTCCCACAATGTATGCAGACGTAAATGGGCAGCTTGGGAGAAGCGAATAAGTAAATAAGCAATGTACATAACAAACAAATTCACAGCGCTTTTAGTATCCTCTTTTCCTTACTTACCTTCTTGTATCTATACATAGTTTTTGGTATTTGCTTTTGTTTTTGTTACTAACCATAGACAACACAAAGTGTTATAAGCGTCCATAGAAATACGAATAGAGATGATAACAAAATACGAAAAAGCGCGGCAAAGCGAAGAAAAAAAAATTATAAATGAAATTTGATGAGAAAAAGGTAGTCACGGGTTTGTGTGAATGTATTTGCAACCAAAGGATGTAAACGTGCCCCAAAGTGGTGAGCATGCGCCCTATAGCCGGCACATAAACATGGCTGCCAAAAATTGATAAATCAAGAGTCACAAAAGTGCAGCTAAAACACCACACCAAAAGGAAAATGGAATAAGTTAAATAGCGGCAAATGTTAAGTGTGTGGCCTAGACGGACTTGTGCACATTCAGTTGGAGCTCAGTTGCAATTGATTGCTCGAAGGATGTGCACGGTTTAGCGGATAATTGGAATTGTAGTGAAAGTCAATTAACTAAAAAGAGCAAATAGTATGAATTAAGCTCTGTAAAGAGAAACAATTGGTTTCTGGTGTGGAGAAGGTGTTTGTTTGTGCTGCGTTCGTGTGCGATTGAATGACCGACCACCACAAAGAGAAAGTGAGAGCAAACACCGGTTATTGCTAATGTAACAAAAAGTGAGAGAGCGCCTACATAAATAATATTTTGAGTAGTGCATTGCCTTGTAGCCGTCGAAACAGTGAACGTATATAAATTCGAACGCATTGTTGTTGTCGTGTAGGTGTTGATGTTGTGTTGACGTCGTCGATGTTTAATGTCAGTTGAAGTTGTTCGTATGTGGGCGCGCGCTACGTAAATGTCAAGTGTAATGCCACAAACGCAAATGCCTGCGCCTATTAAAAAAACAACAACAAAAATAGTGAAGCAAAATTTCGTAGCACAAACAAACAGGAAGTGTATTTGTGTATGAGTGTGAGTGAATGAGTGAGCGTACGCGCGGAAAAACGGAAACGGAAAGAGCAAAAGTACCGACAAAATACACTTACATATACATACATAAATACTTACATACATAATAAAGGAGAGCTCGTGCTAAAAACTTATCCATTGCTACATATAAAGCGGCATTTGCAAAGCATCCAACGTGGGTGATGCCAGCCGTACATCATTATACGAAAGTGTTCAAGTGTTGAAGACGCGATGCGGGAAAGAAATTATTAAACGCAATCGTATTCAATCGATAGTGAATGGTGTTGATTATATGTACACAAATTTTTGAAGCAACTTCAAAGGTGCTAAATCAGTGCGCGAATGACAGACGATGCAGAAAGTTTAAATCGTGGAAAAATCGGTGAATATATTAGTGCGGGAGGAAATTGATAACGATATACAAAGATAACAAGTGAGTTACATACATATGTGCAGGTGTAGAATGAAAGATGTAAAAAGAAGCAAA
>JARSSU010021992.1:0-37338 GCA_029619165.1 Eurosta solidaginis
CCCGTTTCAAATAAAAGCTTCGATGCTCCGATCTCCAACCCTCGTAAAGGCTATGTGGCCCTTTTTGTTTGCTTCACCACCAAGGCGATCCATCTGAATTGTGTTCGGATCTCACCAGTAAGGCTTTTCTCGCTGCCTTCGCCCGGTTTGTAGGGCGTCGAAGGTACCCGAAACAAATGCTGAGCGACAACGGCACAACATTCATTGGCGCTAAGCGAGCTACTGAAGTAGAGTTCGTCACCTTCCTGAACAAAGTCTCGACAGATATTGTCCGAAAGTAAGGCATCGATTGGAAATTTATACCCCCCGGTACACCCCACATGGGCGGATTATGGGAATCTGCCGTCAAAAGCTTTAAAACCCATTTTAAAAGGTCGCCGGAACACAAAGCTTCACCTTTGCAGAATTCTCGACTCTATTAATTCGTATCGAGACCGTACTCAATTCTCGTCCCATCTCCCCGCTTTCACAGGACCCAGCGGATCTCACCGCCCTCACACCTGGCCACTTTCTCCGAGGCGCACCCCTTCTCGCCATCCGCGAACCGAACTATGAACACTTCTCTATGATCAACCGTTGGGAATGGTTGAAAGTTTTACATCACCAATTCAGCAAGCGCTGGAAGAATGACTATTTCATGGAGTTGCACAAGCGTTATCGATGGCAAACCGCTCAACCTCCTATCCTAACCTATCGTCGTTAAGGAAGACAACTTACCCCCCACCGAATAGCGTCTAGGTAGAGTGAAGAGCGCTCATCCTGGCAGAGACGGACACGTACGAGTGGTCGACGTACGCACTCAAAGCGGTGTTCTCACCAGGCCGCTAACAAAATTGTGCTTTCTGCCACCAACGGAGCCTGACTCAGATCCCCATGGTTCCCTATCATCTCCCGAACCAACTACAGTCCACTACGATTAACTATCGACACCATCTCAGAATATAACTGAATCATCCCGTATCTCTCACAGGCAGTCCCTACCTTGATGTTCTCCTCAACGTACAACTAACACACATTCATATACTCCTTTTTTCAACAGATGAATCGTCAACCTCTCCCGGTTCCTACACCGCGCCGGTCCTTGGCATCCCAAGTGACAGTGCCAGCGACTCCATCACGAATTGACGACGCCGTGTCCTATTATCGACGCTGCCGTCTGTGTATGCGACATCATGCGTTATCGACATGTCCATTGTTTACGGCCGTGCAACCCCAACAACGTGCCGTGATTGCCAGGGCGCATAAATATTGCACTAATTAATTGGCCTTGTCACACCACACACGTCTGTGTACATCCCGCGAGCGTAGTCACGTCTGTGGGCTCCACCACCATACACTCTTGCACCGCGACACCGTGAGTCGCCAACCCCAGTATGCAGTCATCACAACCGATGCGCCACCGTCGTCAGTCGTGCCGTCGCGAACCACCCAAACTTTGTAAAATGGATGTGACACCTACCATATTAATTAGAGGAAATTGTAAAAGGTCTGCAGGGCGAAATCAAAAGCCTTTGGAATCATGGCAGGAATACTGTTCGAGGTATTGCATATATAAATAAATTAGCGGCACCCGACAGATGATGTTCTGGGTCACCCTTGTCCACATTTTGGTAGATATCTCGCAAACGCCTTCACATATACAACTGCCACCATTCTCTTTTAAAATACTCATTAATACCTTTAATTTGATACCCCATATCTTACAAACACATTCTATAGTCATCCCTGGTCCACCTTTATGGAGATATCTCGAAAAGGCGTCCACCTATAGAACTAAGGTCCACTCTCTTTTAAAATACTCATTAACACCTTTCATTTGATACCCATATCGTTCAAAAAATTTCTAGTCACCCCTGGTCCACCTTTTTGGCAATATCCCGAAATGGGCGTCCACGTATAGAACTATGGCCCACTCCATTTAAAATACTCTTTAATATCTTCCATCTAATACCGATGTCATGATAAATGGTGATTTTCCCTTATTTTGTCTCCAAAGCTCTCAGCTGAGTATAAATGTTACACCCGAACTTAGCCTTCCTTACTTGTTTTTCTTTAATTTTATAGAGGAAACGCTGCTATCCATTTTAACCATCTATTGGGAAAAGCACACTATTTTTTGGGTGCCTGTAGGCCTGTGTGTTAATGAAGCAAATGGTACTGTGTGAAAAGGAAACATTAGTTATTTCATTAAACGAAATTGTGATCCCATTAAGTTTCTGTGTTAAATTGATGTAAAATCATTATAGCCTATTTTATTTTATAAGAATAATATGATAGGAAAACTGTAGGCTTCTTTTATTTTGCTATTTGTATATGCGATTTACCGGCAATTAACTGTGGTGGATAGGTAATATATCGTATTCGTCCAACAGATGAGGGTAGATATTGCAATAATAAGTCTAATCCCAGCCAGCATTTTTTGAAAATTTTGATCAAAAAATATTTAAATATACTATATTTAAATGTTAAAATATACCCCAAGATGTTAAAAACGTTCAAATTTAAAAGCATTTTCTGTTCGAAAATTAACGTATCGTCGGGAGAAAAATGTACCATAAATGTGATTATTCTTGAATAATCATTTATGGTTCCTATTTCGAAACGCTTTTTATTCATATTTGATATCATTGTAAAATTGAGCTTTAATAGTTTTAGAGTAATATTTGACTGCTTTTCACAGTCATTTTCTGATCATATTCGTGAATATATTTCAATCGTTTTAGTTGAGATTTTTGAATCATTTTTGAATGCCTTTATAATGCATGTATTCTTCATATCTCATTCAAAATAGGTATACTACATAATAATCTTATTTCATCAGGGGAAGAAAGCATGCGAAGGTGAGCTATTCGAACCACAGCTAACTCGCAAACAAACTTGACCGATATACACCTGCATTGTCGTCTGCATCTTAAAATGCGGATACGATACGGGATGTTGAAGCCGTATCCAGGTATGTCAAGATAGTTTCACTTACCTGGGGTTCAAATAGCTCACAACCTCTGTATTGTCCAATCATTATGTATTTTCTGGGAAGCTGAAGGGGAGAAATGGTTGGGGAAATCTTTGTTCACGAGCAGCATTACATTATTTTTGTCTTGAAGAATACCTTTTGCATAAATAATAAAATTTTTATATATTTTTTCTTAGCTTCATGATTGAAAAAATATGTGTATGTGAAAAAAAATAAATTTTTAATGAAAAGTAAAATTTCAGCAAGTATAAAATTCATTATTCAGTCAACAAATATATTCATAAAAGATTCAGAAAGCTGAGTGAAAAATGATTATAAATTTTGATCACCTAAAGTAAACACATTTGATTCAAATATGATTCCAAAATGTGATTGAAAAACTATATTCAGTTTTTTGATCATCAAAGGTAAGCATATTTGATTATACTTTTTGTTGGTTTTTATGAAATATTAAAATTTAGTCATTAAAGGACTTCAAAAATGATTCCAATAAGTGATCGAAAAATGCTTTTAGTTTTTCATCATCAAAAGTATTCATATTTGATGTTTTCTTTGTTCAATTGTATGATAACTCATTATTTAGTCATAAAGAGTAATCAAATTGTATTGATATGTAGGGAAATTCAAAATTGATTCACCTAAATGCTGAGTGGGATATCTGGTTAACATTTGAAAATAAATTTTTTGACTTAAATCTTATACGAAAAGCGGTGCTTAGATCGACATATTTCTACAGCTGCCAGCATGTGATGCCACTAAACATTTATAAATGGTTGCCCCTTTCGCTCTCACGGGGAGGACTTCATTGAAGTCCATAGCTTATAATTCAGCGTTCAGAGTTTCGGTATTGTAAGGTCTTGTTTAATGCTTGAGCAAATCAGGTGCTACGATGCTCAAACTAAACTTATATACTCGTCCTTCTTATTCGTTAGCCACATACACTTTTTGAGAAAATTAATTCAATAATTGAAAACCTCATAAGACATCGATGAAAAAACGCGAATGTATATAAATTAAAACAATAAAAATTGGCTTTACTTTGCGAATTTTCTATGAGTTCAAACAATTTATATGTGGTTATAACTTCAAGAAAATAGTTCATTAAATTATCCGGAAAATCGCCTCTTTATATTTTATTTCTGTCCACTTTCTTGGTGAGATTAGATTTATTTATTTCAGCATGATTTGATGTCCATTACTTTTAACGTCGAAAAGTTTTTCTCAAAAGCACCCAAAAAAATGCGCAAATAAGTTTCACTTATTTAATTTAAAATTCATTCCATTCAATAGTGACGGTTAATGCTTGTTGATGGGTACGTCAGCTATAACAACAGCGATGCTAACGATGGCAATGTGTAATCGACTGAGTGCTAACTTTGCTCAACGCATCAACGGACAAAACAGTAATCGCTATTTAATTGACTGATAAATATATTTAATGTAGGAAGGCTCATAGAAATTTAGGAAACGTCCTTAAGCAAGATTTCCCTCGTTTTTTTTTATATTTTTACATAAATTTTAAGAGCAACCAAATGGCTGTCATATTTATTTATTTATTAAACTTAATTTGGAGCATCAACAGTTGACCCTACAAGGAGTCAAAGAAGACACATTTTAATTGGTAAATTCGCTAAAGAGACAACTTTGGCTTTAATTACACAACGAACTGTGATTATTTGCATACACAGTAAGCTTAATGATGATTGAGGTTGCTTAAAGTTAAGTCAGTATCTTGCTATAATACAAAAATACATCGTATGTACATAAATTTTTTTTAACTTGTTAAGCATAACTCAAGTCCGTATGTCATTTCACTTTTGGTGAGGACAAGTAAATAGAAAAAAGATAAAAAAAAAGTATGCTAAACACAAGTAGATATAAAAGAATAATTCTGAAGGCCACCATTTTGACGCTTACTTAATTAAGGTTGGAGACCTTTAATTATTATGAATTATTAATACGGATAGCTTAAGCTAAAAGAAACTCGCAAAGCACCTTCCTTGGTTATTCGTACGCAGTATCTTTGAGTATCTTGTTGATGTCACATAATAATTTATGTTAAGCCAAAGAGCTATTCAGTTCATATTTATATAATTAATTCAACATAATCAAAGTCATGAATGAATCGTAACTAAATTTTTCTTCCCCTTAATAAAGCATAAATTCGTGAAATAAGCACTTACTTAAACATTTATGCTCTGGCACTTATCACAAGAGAGATCTATGTATGTATAAACACTAAGCAATTACAAAAATCGCTAACATTATTTATTGTGGGTGTCATTGCACAGTGAGCATCATCGCATTCCTTTTGTTTGTACATTTAGCAGTACATATCAGATGTGCGCCAATAAATACGCTACACTTTCCACATGACTGAAGCTGCCATCGGTCCAATAACAAACACCGACACCACGCAACAGGACGCCAAAGGCAACTCAATAAAGCTGTGCAAATTGTTGTGGAATGTTTTATACTGCGTTGCCCACACTTTGTATCTAAATAGCGCAAGTTTGAATTCTACAGTAATGAAAAAGATATTGAGGGAGTTCAATACTTTGTGTATTTGACGTTGCTATAGCAAATATAAGCTAAGGATCGTGAGCAACTTTTTCATTTTTTCTTTGCACTTTTTGTTTTGTTCTGACACTTGATGATTAGCTATTCAATATACAAAATAAACTTCGGTTTTTGGAAGTGCGAGGACGAAACGGTTGAGCATGTTCAGTGTTCGTGTCCTTTCCCGCCAGGTTAAGGCTCCAGCTATTAGGGGCGGCAGAGTTGTCAGATCTTGAGGAATCAATAAAGCTATATATTTGCCAAGAGGCAAAGTTTTGGTAACACTATGGACACATTCAGTCTACAAAAAAAAAGTCAAAAGACCACACGTCTTTATCGACGGTCAGTTACCTACCTAACAATATAAGTGTGAAGGGAAAAAACTTAAATTAGGTATATTCTCTTATCAAAAATAAAATTATTTCAGCAGTAATATATCGGCACTCTGCGGACACACCCCAGCCTGAGAAGCAAATTAAAAGTATTAAATGGATATAATAAAAATTATTTTATGATTTATTTTTTGATATTAAAAATCGGCTATTTGAAAAAATTCGAAAGATAAAATTTCATTTTTGATCACAATTGAATAATTGGCGTTTTTTCTACAGTTTCAAAATTTTCTAAGCGAGTTGCTTAATTTGGTTTTATTCTTCAATTGAAATTTGTTTCTAAGCGAGCAAAAAACTTTGAAGTTGTAGAAAAAAAACTCAATATTTGTAGAAAGACTTATGCTTTTTGCAGAAATTCAGATGAGCGGTATTCTGCTCATTTCTTTACCCTTTATATGGATACATAGTGTCATTTATTGTCTGCTTCTTGTAAAGAGCTTGACTTGTACTCAGCTATTTGGATGTTGTCTTTATGTCGTTGTGTATTGTTATTGTTTTAAAAACACTTGGAGCGTGCAAAAACCTATCGACTTTGAATTGTAGTTGTGTGCGCGCTTATAGAGGGAGAGAATTGGCGAACGTTGAGCAATTTTATGAACGATGAATGGGGCTCCGTGTCGCGCATCATAAACTTACTGTCCTCGAAGGCGCGCACATTCGCAATTTTATTAGCCTTTTCTTGGCAGGCAAAGTCATTTACGCCGTGGTAGAACTACTGAGTTGCGAGTGTCACTATTCATTTCCAGCATCGCTATTTTGCCATAGTCATTGCCGCCATCATTGTCAATATATCGTTGAATTGATAAGTTAACTTTAATACTGTAACGAATTTAAGGAAATTCCGCTTATTTGCAACCTTCTACTAACGTTTCGTATCGCTAAACTGTTGAATAAATAACTCCAATATTCGATAATGCAAAATGGTCTTTATTATGATTGCTGTTTACTGAGCTTTGGCTCCTTTATAGTCTCTGCTGTCTCGTTCGCATAATTTTATGCGTTTCTTCTTCTAGAATTTACTACTTAGTTACCAGCTATAATCTTACTAGCTATAAACTACAGATGCACGTTTAGCCATAGCCATATGCGCGTGTATATGTGAGTAATACTTCCACAGATTATTGCATACTTTTGTGAGTATCTCCGATATATACATGTGCTTGTACGTATCTCTCCGCTGCTTGTATGTACATATGTGTAGACGTAATGATTGATTTGTTTATGTAAATATAAGTAACTGCTTAGTATCGGCTTAGAGATGATAGTATCCTTAGTGTTGCTAATATTCGTCACACTGCCCCCCACCTAAGTCTGATCGTCCCGATCACACAAATTTCCTGATCTAAACGCTGCTAGCATCTCCAAATGAACCACCCTTCTATTTTGTGATTTCCCAATGGTTTGTATGCGGTAATTGGTATCACTGATCGTCTTCACAACTTTGTAAGGGCCTTCTTAACTACCACCGAAATTTGGATGGAACACCTTTCCGCCGGTGAGGGTGGTATAACAGTACCAAATCTCCCTCCAAGAAACCTTCCCAATTTTTGTTCTCCTCGTACCTGTTTTTCATCTTACTACTCATTACCTGGGCCGTTCCCTCACACTCTGTTCTTGGCCAACGAACTACTTCGCAGAGCTTGCGCTTGACGGATTGGCTTTGCATAATCAGTATCGTTTCGACGTTTCATAACAGTAGTGTGCTCTGGCTTGAAAGGACCCTTGCATCTCTTTCTGCGAAATTCTTTCCCTTCGTTTTAGTGCGTCCGTTTAGATTTGTAAATGCCAGTGTTTTCTCTCGCAGGTATTTGGTTTTGCTTTGTTTGGCCCATTCGTTCCATCAACTTTACCTTTGACTTTGGTGGTCTTTGTCGAGTCTTCTCCACCAGTACTCGATTACTGCTGAACCCTTTCTCCAAACTGAAGTTAAGTGGCATATTCTTGTTCTTATAACGCATAATCCTTCTCTGCATATCGATCCTGATGTCATGGTCAACTAAGAAGTCCACTCCCAATATGACTTTATCAACGATCTCTGCCACAACGAATTTGTGTGGAACCGTGACCTTACCAATTAAGACTTCGCATATCACTTCTCCCTGGACTTGGTTATACTCGCCAGTGACCGTACGCAACCTTGCTCCAGGTAATGGCTTTACTCTCCTGTTGAACCAATATCAGATCGGATCAAGAGTCAGTACACCTTCTTTGCCATCCACATTTTCTCTGACGGTAAAACTGCTCGATTTTCTTCAAATTTGCGAGACAGATATCACATGACATTCAAGTGTGGCAAGTTCTAGATCTTTACATCTGACTCGCTCTTGCGTATCTCCTCCAGCTTTGCGTTTACGACCAGCCAAATTGGAACTGTTGCGTTCCCTTTAAAGCTTTCAAAGTTGCGTATACCCACTCTGGCCTTACTACTTCGACACTGGCGTGCTTTCAACACTGGCTTACACAGAAGCGATGCTGTTTCCTGAGTCAGGCGCATGGGATACTGTTTTCAGCAAATGTTGGCTTTGGATCTGCGAATGTCGCTCGCTCCGTTTCACACGTCCCGTAAAGTCCCATAAGTGGATATTTTGTGATGACATTTTTGTTATGCGTGTTTCCTGGATTCCATTGTTTTGCCGATATCTGTGATAACAAAGCCAATATCGCATTATTCTCGCCGATTGCGTGACTGGACTTGGGACTATCCGTTCTTCTCTTCAATTTTTGTTGTTGTCTCGTCCCCATCAGGGTGAAAGACATCATCGTTCACATTAATTCCTTCCCGACTCCATAGCATCTCGTAGCCGTGCTTGAAGTTCGATCTTATTGCCGGTTGTATTCAATCCACGGTTCTCCAGACTCCATTTCAGTTGTTGGATCCTTAATTCACTTAACTTTGCCATGTCCAAGTTTGTATTCGAATATCTTCAGAATTTAGATTCAACAGTTCCTCCTTTGACACCAATTGTAACGAATTTAGGAAAATTCCGCTTATTTGCAACCTTCTGCTAACGTTCGTATCTGCTAAACTGTTGAATAAATAAACTCCAATATTCAGTAATGCAAAATGGTACTTTGAAAATACTTCATAATACACTTACATATACTTCACAACTAATATCAAACTGTTAAATCAAACTGAATGCTGCTACTCAGCTTTCGCTCCTTTTATACTCTCTGCTCTCTCGTTCACATACTTCTATACGTTTTCATCTTCTAGAATTTACTACTTAGTTACCAGCTATAAACTTACTAGCTACAAACTACAGATGCACGTTTATAGCCTCTCGCTATATTCATCACAATATGTTTTACTTCAAAATGTGGTCTAGCTTGATAAGAAGGTTTTGTGGAAGCATAAGAGATGTTGAGCATGCGGATGCCAAGTATGTTGGAGAAATTATACAGGATGGAAGACAGATATTCGGAGTTTTTTTCGACCTTTTCCGGCAACATATTATTGATCAAAGTTTCATATAACCTTTTTGCATGAAAACTATTTAATACCTAAAAGTCGGTGTCGATAGTAACATTTCGCTTAGGAATGTATTATTTATTTGATGGGTAGCGTCTACCGATGTACCGGTGAAAACCTTTGATAACATTACGAAATTGCCTGACGATGAATTTGTGGCGATTTTCGAAATGGTACCATTGCAATATGCCAGTAAATGTTTCTTCCTTTCTTTTCAGTTTCTCTTAGAAAAACATAATAATTGAATATTCAATTGTTATAAGCCGGTGTTAACCTCATGAATTCTTAATAATAAGTATAAATGAATTAACGCATTTTTCGATTTTTCGAAAACTTCGATATCGGCAAATTGCTAGTGTTAACTTTAGATTTCACTCGTTTTCATTACCAATCTATTGTGGGTCCAGATAAACCAATACATCAAATTTCGTAAAGATATCTCAATATTTAATAATGTTTTCATGCTAACGGGGGGACGGACATGCCTTAATACAAACCCTTTCTGTCCTGATAATTTTTATATAGGGAAATCTATCTATATATCTTTTATTTCCTACATGTGCTATCGTTATCCCATCAAATTTATGTATTACCCCGTTGTGTATAAGTACACGCTGGGGATGAACACCTGCTTGAGTTAAGAAAAATAAATAAATAAATGTAAGGCGCGATAACCTCCGAAGAGATCTAAGGCCGAGCTTCTCTTCCAATTTACGTCGTGCTCCTCTTGGTTTTCCTTAAAAAATTGGCCGGACGGGACCTACATATTTTATGCCGACTCCGAAATGCATCTGCAAGGCATGCGACTTGGTTGGGTGGTTGTTTAACCGAATATATGTCTCATGTGGCAATTTGCGATCCTAAAAGGCTTTTCAAATGATTTACGAATTGTTTAGCATTATTATTATTACTATTATATTGTCATACTGCTTTTACGCAGTGAATTGGAAAAGTTAATTGTTTGGCAACAAATTTGCGACGTGTGTTTCGAGAATATCTACATTGATCGAATATACCGATTAAATGAATGACTTCCTTCAAATGTATTTTATATAGAACATACATACATTTATTTTCGGTGCAATTTTGCAATTACCTAAAGCTTACCTATAAGCCTTCACTATGCCTAATTCTTGATGCGCAGTATAAAGGGTGTTAAAATGAATTATTATATTTAATTTAATTTAATTAAAAACAAATTTTAAGTGAAACGGTTTTATTGAAAACAATACTTACATGAAGTAATAATAATACTAAAAGCTATAAAATAATTAGGTAGGTCCTAGTACTAGTCATCACATTCCTCATCAATCTAGGGCGTTGATCAGACAAATAAATAAAAGCGTTGGACGCGTGAAAATGTGAGACGTAGCATAACCTGATTAAGGTTCAGTTGGTCTTATATATGACTATCAATAGAAATTGACACGTCCAACACTTTTATTTACTTGTCTGATCAACGCCCTAGATTGATGAGGAGTGTGACGACTAGTACCTAGGACCTACCTAATTATTTTATAGCTTTTAGTATTATTATTACTTCCTGTAAGTATTGTTTTCAATAAAACCGTTTAACTTGAAAATTTTTTTTAATTATTTTATTTTCATGTTTTTAGTCTTTATTTAATTGCCTATTATTTCTCATTCTATTTAGTTCATTTAGTGACTCATTATTACAAGGACTCTTTCCTGACAATTTGGTACAATCTAAGTCCTCAATACATAATCCTTCCAAAGACTTTACTCGACTCTGCGCCACGTATGCTTGTCCCTCCTCCAACTCCAAAATATTTTGATGTCACTTCTACCGGACTGTATTTAATATTTTTTCCAAATATGAGCCAAATCGGACATCATAGGTCGCTTTCTATTCTTGTATGTATTACGTGTTCCAAATATGAGCCAAATCGGAACACAAATATGATTTTTGTGAATATCTCGATCCATGCGCCACCTAGCGGCGATTTTTTTCATAGGGCGTTTTTTATTCTTGTATGTATTATGTGTTCCAAATATGAGGGAAATCGGACTAAAAATGCGATTTTTGTGAATATCTCGACCCTTGCGCCACCTAGCGGCGATTTTTTCATAGGTCGCTTTCTATTCATGTATGTATTATGTGTTCCAAATATGAGCCAAATCTGACCACAAATACGATTTTTGTGAATTTCTCGATCTTTGCGCCATCCAGTGGCGATTTTTTTCTTATTATTGCATTGTCATTGGGTTCTGAACTATATTCCAAGTTTCAAGCATGTAGCTTATCGGGAAGTCACTTAAATTTCAATTACAAAATTCGTTCCAACCAGCCAGCCTGTCAAGTGAAGCTAAATAAAACCGGGGTGGCTTTCCGTAATTCGATAGTCGACACTCGTTGATTCGATACTTCAAGTCAAAATCAACGCTCGATGATGGCATTTTATAGCGTTTTCTTTTCTGAAATAAATTGTTGCCTAAGTAAATGGTAAAGCCTTAATAGTGTTACTCCTACCCCAGAAAATTGTCAACATTTATTGTGCATACAAAGAATATTTCATCTCACCATATTCACTCATATCACAAATCACACAAGAAGATTGCGCATTGCGCATGTAAACATTAGATCATTTCTTTTCTATGGGCAATTCTTACGTCATTTTCCTTTAGCTCTTGTTTTTTTTCTCTCTCTCTTTCATTCGCTCAAACGTAGTTTGCGTAGTTGCGCAGAACGAAGCAATTTTGAACTCATCAATGCGCAATCTGGTAGTGATCTGTGCACACAGAGTATATGTGGAACTCAAGAGCGAATTGAGAGTTTCACAGAGTTGCACTGCCACACCGCCATTTTATACAGGGTAAAAGTGTAACGCTTTTTGCGTTGCGAGCAGGCAACAATTTTCACAAAAGAACGAAATACCCGTAAAGGCGTTGCCTGTTTTTTAGAATAGAACAACAACCAGAAAAGAAAACGCTATTCGTTCCCGTATCTTGGTATGATCTCTTTCGTTTGCACATTTAAAAGGGTGTTTAGAAAGCTTTTTGGAGCTACCAAAATATTTTCTTTTATAAATAGCGCTTGTTTCTTAATCTCTGAAGAAAAAATCATTCCCTAAATAATCACCAAAGCATAACATTATAACTTTTCAAAAAGGCAATTCGACACCTAATTTGTATCGAACGTATCGAACGTTCGATACGACGCGTCGACAATTTGTGTTACGGAAAGCGAAAACGATTATTTTATACTAGTTCTTGATCGATATCGAATTACGGAAAGCCACCCCCGTTTAAAAAAGCCAAAATTTGTGTTGTAATATGTACAAGCAATGTGAAACTATTCGGAAGTTCACAAAGTGTATTATTGATTTTATTCTACCTCCTGTTATTGAAATAGCACAGTTGTATAGTCAAACGTGTGAACATCTTGTGCTATTTTTTGTACTATTGTGTGTGCTATTCACCCAATTAATCAGCTGTTTAGCAGAAGATAAAATAATACGATATGTAAATATAAACATAAAAATGCTTAGGAGGAGCGAAAAAAGTAAAACAATAACTGCGATTTGTCAAAAAATATGGAAGAGAGTAATAATCGAAATTCTCTTGTGATTTTTTAACGTGTTGATTTTAGGTGATGAAGACAAGCAGGAAGATATCGATGAAAGTTTCAGACTGAATACGCTGCTATTGCTAAACGGTCGCCGAGGTGTTCATTTAGGAATTCCTAAGTCAAACCAATGGGAGCTGAATGTATTGTATTCACATATAGCATACACAAATAGCACACTAAACATACCTTTCAAAGTTGTATTGAAATAGGAATATTTGTACATATGAAACAAAAATACAACTTTACAACTGTGCCTATACAATAGCATGATTAAAGAAATACGACATATTGTGAACCCTCTATATAAGCTTGAAGGTCATATCGGCTGTCCTTTTTCTTCACAGGATCTTCAACTGATCCGTAGTCCTCGCCCTAAATCATTTCTATATTCCTTCTATGGTAAAATGAGAATTTTCTATATATCACCGGTTTTTCCCGTTAGTGGTTTTTTTAGAAGGCGTACTGATATGAAAATAACTATTATAGGACCAGGCGAAAAACGATTTTAATTTCCTTAGTGTTAACCCAGCGAAGCAGCGACTGACGCGCCTTATTGGACGGTCTAATCGTTTCAAAAGGTTAGGCGACAATTAAGTAAGTGATAGTCAAAGCATGAGAAATAAATTTCTCAGAATTGGCGGAACGCCTCCCGCTTATTTCGACATAAAAGTTTCTTTGTTTATGAAGAATGAATGCCAAATACGATTGATTCAACAAATTTGCATTAAACAAATTACTTGTCGATAGTAGAACATTTATCTACAAGTGTGAAAAATATCATACAAAATTTTCGATTACTTACAACATTAACAAATTTTGTCATTTAACTGTTATTTTCACATCAAATTTCTAATTGTAAAAATTGAAGATTTAGCGGAAACTGTGGACTCACTTGACATGGTTCGACTCAAATTCATAAAAAAAACCAGGATTAAATTTTTTTATTTCTACTCAAAGCGGGGTTTTTGGAGTGCCTTCGGTATAAATATGCACCCTGTATGTCTTTTTGCTTTTATGTTGGTGGGTCGATTTGATAATTTCACGCTACGTTCACAAAAGAATAGAGAGAGGCTTTAGAAGAGCTGATAATCTATATTTTATTGCTGCTGAGTGTCTTTTATTAAATTTGAGTAAGCAAAAGATAGCATCGGGCATTTGTACTTAAATACGCGCTTATTTGAAGTGCTATTTTAAAGGGGAGGTATGCGGACAAAAGCACACCATCCCCTCAAATGAATATGTAGAGAGTATGTATTATTAACTAGATTATATATAAGATATTTTTTTATCCGTTATTTATTAAAGCTTTATTGTATTTTCTGGGTTGCCGAAAAATTACGATATTTGCCGTAACGTGTGGGTAGTGAAACCAACAGTTCGAGCTCTGACTTGAATTCTTCTCTCATTTATGCTGCGAAACGTTTCCGTTTATTACATTTTCCATAAGTTTTATTCATACCTTTCCAGTCATTTGATTTTTCTTGTTGTCTGTTTGTTTGCTGTCTGTGCCTCGTAAGCACGTTTGCTTATATCCGCTTTGAATTTTGTAAGCTTGTTGGAAAAACGTCTTTCGTTAATATCGCCTTTGTAAATATTTCGAACTAATATTTAAGTCCATCCGGGTGACTATTGTGCGCTTCTTAGCTTAATCTCTTTGGGTACTTTGTTATGACAATTTGATTGCATTATAAAGTGTGGGATGTGTATAAGCACGTGTATGTATGTATGCATGCAAGTCTACTGATGAATGTTGCACGCTTGTAGGAATATTTGGGGGATTCGCCTAGAGACGCAATGTGTGATGATTGCAAGGACTGCTTATATCCTGCGACAAAATATGGAGTTGTAGCCTGCGTCAAAAACATGGGCATATAAAATAACAAAATAAAAACGAAAAATTGTCAAAGCAATCGCTCAATGTTTTCGTGAACAAAATGAGAGGTTGGAGAGGAATACCGTTGAAGCAGAGTTGTAATTTGATTTCTATAGCTCGTAGGCTTGAGCATACTATCAACTGTATGCATTGCATACCTACGTATATTTTGTTGTTGCGACTTTACCAGACGTGCAAACCATGCATTTCGTGCAATCCGTGCACGTTTTGCAATATAAAGCGAATCCCCTTATTGTGTGTCCTCATTTAATAATTACAGTACGAAAAAACACTACTGAAACGTCGATCTATTGTTATCACTAATCCTTTTGTCATGATGTTAAGGGTTTCAGTTTTGTTAGGCATCTTAAGTGAAACTCTCGGTTTGAAAGGAAAGAGCTTAAAACTCCTTAAACTGTTTTGTAATGAGTGCTATACATATCATTGGACTGGTTTAAAAAAAACAGAAATTAAAATAAACGCAAGATTTCGTTTAAAAGAATATGAATGTGCTTTAATTAAATTGCGTGTACCATGTTCGTGTGCTTTTGGTTTTTAATCCATAGGTTAGCTAGAGCTGGCTAGTCAATACAGAGCTCACTTATACTGAATGTGTTCATAGTGTTACCAGAATTTGTTTGACGACCAAACCAAGAACTCAAATCAAGTGCCAGAACTTATGTTAAAGAAAAACTTCGTCCTCTTGGCCAATACAAGAAGTTTTCTAGTATCATGCTTAATTGCTGCCTCGAGGCCTTAAGCCTTGGTGCAGTTGCTAATGTGATATTTTTGGTCATTTGGTCTGCAGCAAAGTTTCGAGAGGCCGGTTATTTTATATAAACCTAGAACCATCTCTAGGATGTCAACCCTAATTGGAAGCACCAAGAAAAGAAAAACGTCAAGAAAAAACATTAACAAGATAACTGACCGGCAGATTTGACAGCTATTTATCTAGTTCCTAGGGATCTGATATATAAAGACGCGAAGATTAACATTTGTGGACTCCTTGTATGTTAGCGTATGCGTAAAAATGGTCTTATATACAAAAACAAAATGATTCTACTCACTAACGGGGTTTTAAAGCAAAACAAAGCTGATATCTACTGCGACAGTAAGAAATCGTTTTATTTCTTTAACCCCGTACACTTGGTGCTCAAGTGTTTTTGTGTAAGTTTTCTGTTTCACGATGCCGTAATTGTTGCGCCTTTGAAGTTTCTCAAACCATTTGTGGCCAAATTACTAAAGGAAGAACTAAGTCAAAATACAACTAATTCATTGCCGGAAGCGTTAAAACAGGAACTGCACCTACTTCATGCACCAACTGCATATAACTGCAACTATGACACCATGAAATAAGTCTCACTGATAAGCAGCACAAGGAACAGTGCAAAATGCTCAAATCTTCTTGCTACACTAAAACAGTATGCATTTGCATACATACATATGTCAGCTCCACGAATAGTTTGAAATCGTGCTAAGTTATTTGGGTGAAACCAAAAGTTCCCTATAGTGTTTAAGCGAAACTGCGCAAGTTTGGCACGTTAATTTGAAGCGCACAGCACAATGACAGTTGATGCAAGTGCGAGAAACTTTTGGTGGAATCAAAGCCTCGCTGTTAGAGTACTGAGATAAAAATATAAACTTATCTAGCCATGGTAACGAAGAAAATTTCTGTGTTTAATGTGACTTTGCAATGAGCGGGGGTCGCCCTAAAGCTAATCTTTGATACATACATTCATTGATATACCAAAAGCGAAAAGCTCAATAAAAGTCGCCGAAGCACATGTTGCAACGCATCACACGATCAAATCAATACATCGCCTGTCGGATGTTGCCTTGGCCCTTCACGAACATGCGTTAATGGCCTTCATACCAGAGATAACTGGCATCAACATTATGTTGGCATGATTCGGAGATCTGCCACAGTTCAACACACTTCATAGATGTATGTAACTAGGTTAGAATTATATATGTATACTAGAAGACCCGGCAGACGTTGTCCTGCCCTAAATTTGCCTATCTGCATACATTTTAATACGCTTTTCCGTCTGTATCCCTTATTGCCTGTCCCGGAGGGTGGTATGTATTTTATTCCAGTCCCAGTCCCACTCCGAGTCTCAGTCCCAGTCCTAGTCCTAATCGCAGTCCCAATCCGTCTCGGGATAATATATTACTCTGTACTAAAGCACTCATCAACAGCTTTCATTTGATATTCATATTGTATAAACACTGTCTAGGCATTCACTGGCCCACGTTTTGGCCTATATCTCGTGACCCTAGTCACCCAGTTGTATGAAAATTACCCTCTGCTAAAGCACTCATCCACAGCTTTCATTTGATATCCATATCCTATAAACACACTCGAGGGGTACCCGGGTCCACGTTTTGGCCTATATCTCGAGACCCTAGTCACCCAGTCACCTATCCTATATTTCAAGTTAGATCAAAATACACACGGGGTGCAAAACAAATTCAAAATCGGTTCAGTAGTTTAGGAGTCAATTGGCCTCAATTGTGTGACCCGTGCTTTTTATATATTATAATATATACATATATATTAGAGCGGGTCAAATTGTAGGGAATGGATTTTTTCCCATCAGGAGTATAGCAAAAACGTAATTTACAGATGCTTCTAAGAAAAATTGCTGAAGACACCATAGCTCTAAGTCCGATTTCGAGTCCACACTTTTGCAAAATAGATATTTTGCATTTGAATGTAGGGTTTGGCCAAAAAATCTTCATAGCTTCTGACAGAATTATAGGAAAAATATAGTATTGGGCTTACTTTAAAGATATTTTGCGTAAAAACCCTACATTCATGGCAAAATATCTATTTTGCAATCGGGGAACTCGAAATCGGACTTAGAGCTATGGTGTCTTCAGCAATTTTTCTTAGAATCATCTGTAGATTACGTTTTTGCTATATTCCTGATGGGAAAAAAAATTTGACCCGCTCTAATGTATGATGTATATATGTATATATAAATTGTAAATAGATATAAGATGGGCTTAATTAAGTTGTAATAAATAAAGCCTGGTCTAGGATGGGTTTGTCATTACTTATCGTTGGCGAATGGAATATATACTGCCGTCCATAGCAAGAATGCATACAATTTCACATACATTTTTATTTTATTTTATTTATTTATTTTAGTATATTAGTTTTGTTCGCATAACGGTACCCCGTAACGGCATAAACTAATCGAGATAGATATAGGCGTCTATATATCAAAAAGATCTGGGCGAAAAAAGAAATTCATTTAGCCATGTCCGTCCCGTCTGTCCGTAAACACGATAACTTGAATAAGTTTTGAGGTATCTTAATGAAATTTGGTTGTAAGTTCCTGGGCACTCATCTTAGATCGCTATTTAAAATGAACGAAATCGGACTATAACCACGACCACTTTTTCGATATCGAAAATTTCGAAAAACCGAAAAAGTGCGATAATTCATTACCAAAGACGGATAAATCGATGAAACTCGGTGGGTGGGTTGATCTTATGGCGCAGAATAGAAAATTAGTAAAATTTTAGACAATGGGCGTGCAGCGCCCACTTTTAAAAGAAGGTAATTTAAAATTTTGCAAGCTGTAATTTGGCAGCCGTTGAAGACATCATGATGAAATTTGACAGGAACGTTACTCCTATTACTGAATGTGTTCTAAATAAAAATTAGCAAAATCGGACGACGAACACGCCCACTTTAAAAAAAAATTTTAAAAGTCAAATTTCAAAAAGAAATTTAATATCTTTTCAGTATATAAATAAATTATGTCAACATTCAACTCCAACATTTGTCTCCAAAGCTCTCAGCTGAGTATGTAATGTTCGGTTACACCCGAACTTAGCCTTCCTTACTTGTTATTACTTCAATTTACTCAAAATTCAAATTTAAAGATAAAATATCAAACTTGTTTAATGTTGCAATTATTTTAAGTTTCCAAAACAGGAAAACAGTAAATCAATTCTCCACGGCAAGAAAGCAGTATAAAATAATCATTACATTACTGCTTCTTTTCTCTGAAATATGCCTTAACAATGAAATGTTATACTTTAGCATTTAAATAACATTTGTATAAAATTGTGCTGTAAGAAAGATTTCATTTTACTGCTTTTAGGTTTACAAGTTCGCGTATTATTTCAGGCTCTGGGAAGAAAACTATTTATTTAGTTAAAACAAACGCAAAACTATAGTTTCGTTTTCTCTGATTTCACTTTTCGCACTTTACTGCCTCTTTGCTATGGACGGCAGTATAAAGGACCACCCTCTGTACTTATACTGTGAATAATATTTCAGATTTTGCAAAATATGTTAGCAAGTATTTTCCTGTTATAGTGAATCGCGAAATTCTTTCCATATTTATGGGCAAAGCCAGAATAAGTTTCTACTGCTAAGTCTGAATTCTATCATATTTACAAACGCAACATCTTGCGTGATTGTGACTATGTTCGGTTTTGCATCAAAACTCATGAACATCATTAATTGGCTGGGTTACAGTGGTTGTACAATTTTTGTTTGAACTCATTCATATTTTGACTAGCTTTGACATCATTGGGTAGGTCATTAAAACATTTGAGCCCCGGACAAAGCAACATCATAAATTTAGAAACAATTTTTTTCAATTAGAAAAAAGTATATCCAAGCGGGGTCGTCCCTCGGCAATGGTTTGGCTAACACTCCGATTTTATTTCTGCCATGAAAGGCTTTTCAGTGAAAAGTTATCTGCATTGCAGATGCAGAAGGTCCCGTCCGTCCAAGAGAAGCTCGGCTAGAATTGCATTTATTTTTTATAAAATAAAATCATTTTTACTTCGTGTGTTTACTGAATGTATATTTAATTATGGATCTAAGTCAACAGGGAAGTTGCCTTCCATTACATTTTTATAAACTATATCGTATAGGAAACATCTGTTGTTCCATTATCTGATGGGCCTGTCGAAGCGATTCTTTAGAATGCATCAATTAGCTCTGTTGTCTTGGTTTTGTATCTAATATAAATAACGTTTTTATCAGACAAAAACTAGTCCATATACTACTTTTAATATAAATAATTTTAGAAATATTCTTTCAATGACTGAAAAGGGCTTTATTCACTGTGCTTATCTTAGAGATGATGAGTCGATAATTCTCACAAAATGTGAAAATGGTCTACAGAACTATGGACTTTAAAATATATGCAAACATTTTCATTTCGAAATAAATAAAAGGAAGGAATATTATTGATGATTATTGTTTTTAATTTTTCTATAGTTCAAAAAAAATTTTTTAATTTGGAATAGAAGATAAAAATTTTTCTCAGACCTGCCATAGCTGCGAAGATAGATTCCGCAATATGTAAAGCCATTGTACGATTGACAGAGCTAGACGGCGAGCCAATAATCATAAACGCAGCGCGCCCCCTATATACGAGTACAACGGTGGTTTCTAAGACTGATAAATTGCTACTTTTATTTCTCTTAACCAACTTTGTTTTAACAGCGTTGCGCAATCTGTTGCGAATAACTGATGGTATTGAATTACTTACTGGCAAGGTGCAATAAGAAACGCTCTTTAATCGTCCCTAGTTTTTACCCAACCTCCAACTCAAAATTTCGAGAAGCAGCCCCCATACTGAGACTCGCATGTCTCTCTCTTCCTGAAGTTTTCAAAAACCTTTCTGGCTCCTCAGATAGAAATGAAATATTTTTCAGAAATTTCATAAAACATAGAAAGCATGATTCAAAAACTAAACCCTTGGGGAAATTCCATTAATCAATACGATTTTGGTAAGACTTTCGCTTTACCGTGTTAGGAATCAGCACAAACTCAGATACTGTTATATGACGCGCGCAAAGAACAGAATAATGACTGATCACCGACTAAATATTTTTTATATAATTAATAAGTTAAAATTTTGCTATTAACCTGTCGATGCTTCCGAATGGCATTCTTTACGAATTTAAGTGCAAATATAGGGAATGTAACACGATAAATTAATGTTGTGTGGTTGCCAATACATACATTTCAAACTTTCATTTGACGCCTAGTGTGAATTCAAGTAAATATGCATGACCTTAAAAGGTTCAGCTGTTAGATAAAGAGAAAAAGAAAATTGGCTGTGAAAAATTAGTACCTAAGATAACCGAAGCACGTAAATTATTTTCAACTTTTCCTGTTTAAATTCTATCGCTGCAGCACCACAGACAAACAAACAACCTTTAGACGGCTTACAGCCCAACATTTTACAACGAATTCATGTAAAACGATAAAGCAATAAAACGATGTCAAGAGCAACACCATACTCAGGTAACCAAAAACAATTCAAAGGTAAAAACAAAAAATGGTGCCAAGTTTATTTTACGCTCTAAGTGTGGTGCTTCTGTTTAAAAATCTTACTGGGGTCCGGAGTTCATGTTTTGCCATGCTGGACAAGTTTAGTTGAAAAAACTTTGTACGCAAGTAAGTATAGTTATCGGAGTGTTTGCTGAAAGTGAGTTTAATTGCTTTTCACTGACGCTTGGGTTAACTCATCATTCGTCCCGCCGTAACTTGAGTAAGAGGCAGCAGTCATTTACAGTCGGCAATCCTGCAAAATGAATTGAAAGCAAAATCTTGCTGTTCTAGTCGTAACGAGCGATTAGAAGATGGTTTCACATCATAAATGTAATAATAAATGAACTGAATTAAATAATATAAAATTGTATTTGCAGAAGTAAATGGAGCAAACGAGTAACGTACACACTAACAAACACACATGTACAGTAAGCGAAAGAAGAAAACTATATTAATTTAAAAGGTATAAAATACTCAGGTGCTTAACTAAACTTATACGTAGCAAAAGTGCTTCAGCTTAAATTCTTAAAAGTATGTATTTGTATTTTATACATACACATGCATACATAATGGCCAGATTTATTATATCTCGTACTAGCGTTTAATAAATTGAGCAAACATGAAGCTAAAGTTCAGCACAAATAAAAGCACAAAGTTCGCGCTGGTCTTTAAATAAGACAAAAAAAAATGAAAGTCAAACAATTTGAGTTTTCATTACTCCTTCCCTGCAAAAACCCTGCAAAAATCGTTGGATCATGTGGTCCACTGGAGTACTTACTATTATACTCCACTGTAATGCAGCAATGTACCAACTCATGTTTCTACACGAGCACATTGTAAGCCGATCATTGCTCGTTTTTAACGATTGTAAACATTACACGATGTTTACTGGACTGTGGGTACTCCATGGATTACTCTGATGTAATGCGGAGCTGGAGTATATGGTCCAGTCTAGGACATCGCAATGTTAATCGGACCATATTTTTTGTATGAATTGTGGTTAATTTTGGAGTACTCGGTTGGTCTATAGCGAGTACTCCATACATGCATGCATGGAGTACTCGCGATTTTTGCAGGGTTATTATACTCAGCTAACCAAAGCTCGCAGACTATATTAATTTTGTACGCATAACGATGATAATTTGTAGAGATGAATAAAGACTTCCTTATACAAAAATCAGGACGAAAGCAGAAATTTATCAAGCAATGTTCTTCCTCCAACACGATAACTTGAACAATTTTGGGATATCTTATTACAATTTGGTATGAAGGTTCGTTGCCACTCATCTCTAACCGCTATAAAGAATGAGATTAGTCCAACATTTTTTATTTTTCAGTAAATAATGCACTTACAATTACCAAATTTTATATGTAAGTTGATAGTGCCATTAATAATTAAAATCCTTGGAAATTTTCGAAAAAGGCGTAACACCGCCCACTTATGAAAAAAACTATTTCAGAAATATTATTGGTCGCCAATCTATAACAGTTAAAACTCAAATTAGATTTATCTTATAAGTTATAACAGTGCCTAATGAAAATGAACGAAACCACACACATTTTTTAAAAGAATCGTGGACAAAAATTGTTGGCTTATTTGCTTTATAATGAGAAATATTTCTGATAAAAATGGACAATATCGTTCAATAAATACTCCCACATGAAACGACTATAAAAGCTAACAGCTGAGTTCGTGATATTGCCTTTGTATTTTATATGTTCAGAATTGACTTTACAGAAAAACAAGAAAGATGACTTTGAATTTTCCATTTATAAAATACTATGTAATTTAAATTTCGAGTTTTTGGAGCCATTTAAGAATAAGACCGAGATTCAATGGTTCCATTGAGTTGGCAGTATAGGCCCACAAGCTGTTGCGGATGAAATTCTGTCTTATTGATTCCCTTGGCTTGGTAGTAAATACAATTTTGACAATTTCTGGCCTTTAGTAACAAAATGACATGACCCCTTCGTCAATACCTAGGCTGGTACCGACCTACCCAAGATGTGAATCCTAAGGCAACTCGCGAAAAAGGATGGCAGCCATAAAGTTGGATTTAAAAAATAAAAATCGAGATAAATTACCTTGGCACCCGAGATAAAATAATCTTATGTAACAGGCTTCAGCGTTGAAATATTTACATTGACTTGCATGGGGATGCAAAAATCGGAGATCAAACAATTTCGGATATAAGATAACTAATACATATATCACAGGCGGGTTACTACAAGACCATAGTAACAAAATTTTGCAGATTTAGTACTTTTTTGTACTTTTGAGCTGTGTTTATTTATTTAATTTAGTTGAAAGAATACTTACAGATGTTCTGCCAGTGTGTTTACGATCGCTTTCGAACGAAGGAAAAACGAATACAAGTATATCACTTGTAGAATGCTGCATTTTCGCTTCCGAAGAAAGAGCTTTTATGCTTAACACCTCGCCAAGTTCTTCCCTAGAAATAGCACGTAAAGTACTATAAGTTGAGCATAGCACACTTTTATTTAGAAACTGCTTTGAAATGCCTTACAAAGAGAAGAACTTGACAATTCTTTTTTGGATATAGAAGCTTTCTGGAAACGTTTCTGGTCAACCCTCAATTACAAAAGAAGAAATATGAAATATCGTAAAAATACCCCTTTATCCACTAAACAAATAAGCGGTAATGATCAGACCGAACACACCAGAGAAGGAAAACCAATTACTCCTGCGGATAAAACTTCACTTTTAAATTAAAATAGCAATATCACATATTTATTTTAAATTCATGGCTAATAATTGTTTTAAAAACATGTTTGACTTATTAAGGTAAAACGATATCACAATTTATGAAGGCATGTTCATTACGTGTAATTCGGGTAGTTAAAGGAGACAAAAATCAAACCACTAAAAGACATATAAATTTTTATGCTTTCATTGCCTTTAAAATCCAATTCTCCACTGTCATGCAAAATGGCTAATTTATGGTCAATACTTAATAATTTTTGCATATGTCGATTTGTGCAGTCGTAAAGAAAGTTATTGCCAGCAATTTATATTGTAAAGCAGCGTGTTGCCACAAATGATGAAAGTAGTCATCTTTTCGATTTGTATTTTATATATGGGGTATTCCATCCCATTCGACCAATTTTGAACCCGCCCCTTTAAAATTGGCTGAATGTTTTTCTTCTTTTTCTAGCTTACGAAAGACGTTTTTCAGAAGTTTCTTCAAATTTTTCATCCAACTCAAAAAAAGTTATGAATTTAAAAAAAAACACCGTTTTTGTTTTCAAAATGCTATAACTTTTTCAAAAATTTACCGTTTTGGATCTTTTTTTTTAAATTTGTTTTTAAATGTACTTTTCGGAAAAAATTCAAAAAAATTTGTATAGTTTTTTTTTGTAATTTTTCAGTTTTTCGAGATTTTTCGAATTTCGGCCTTTTTTTCTCATAAAAAACTTCAATAAATTCTGCAATCATCCCCACTAATCCCGGAGTGGGCCGAGAATTTTTTTTTATTTAATTGAAAAAAAAACTATAAAATTTTTTTTGTATTTTTTCCGAAAAGTACATTCAAAAACATATTTTCAAAAAACAAATGATCCAAAACGGTCAATTTTTGAAAAAGTTATAGCATTTTGAAAAAAAAACACTGTTTTTTTCAAAATATTTAAAATAATATAATATTTAAAACTTATTTTGAGTTGGAAAACGGCGTTTTTTTCAAAATGCTATAACTTTTTCAAAAATTGACCGTTTGGGATCATTTTTTTTTAAATATGTTTTAAATGTCCTTTTCGGAAAAAATACAAAAAAACTTTTAAAGTTTTTTTTTCAATTAAAAAAAAATCGGCCCACTCCGGGATTAAAAGAATTACAAAATTACAAAAAAAAACTTTAAAATTTTTTGAATTTTTTCCGAAAAGTACATTTAAAAACAAATTAAAAAAAAAGATCCCAAACGGTCAATTTTTGAAAAAGTTATAGCATTTTGAAAACAAAAACGGTGTTTTTTAAAAATTCACAACTTTTTTGAGTTGGATGAAAAATTTGGAAAACTTCTGAAAAACGTCTTTCGTAAGCTAGAAAAAGAAGAAAAACTTTCAGCCAATTCTAAAGGGGTCAGGTTCAAAATTGGGTCGAAATGGGATGGAATACCCCATATACATATACATGTGCATATATTAGGGTGGCTCTTTTCCTACACCATTTAAAATATATGCACTTTATGTGAAAGTGTGATTTCACCTTATACAAAATTTAAATCACTTTAAACTCGAACGGTTAGAAAGAAATACGCTTTGAAAAACATTTTAACACATGTCCCTCGGTTGTCTTGTTGGAAATTTCTGGGGCGGTAGGATCTATAAGTGTTTTAAGTTCAAATATAACGCATCCTCATACACTTGCCTACACAAAACGTGCTTTTTCATGTAAAGATTTTTATTGGGACGCTCGATGCGCAAGGAAAGTAGTTAATCTCTTATTATTTATTATCTAGCTGTTATTTCGTTTAACTCGACGTTCTTTTGCTATAACATATTGATGATAATGGAGAGTTTGTATGTGCAATAGAAAGAAATCTGTAATACTATCTGTCATTTATCATACAAACATAAATAAAAGGAGTTAACCCAAAACATCTGAAATTTCGAAGTAATTTTCCAAATCCAATATCTATCGCACTGCTTACTCCATTTGAGAATACATCCACTATTACTTCTGTCTAGTGTATTTTATTTTTGTAATAGCCTAGCAGCGAAACACACTTGCTACGAATTACGGTACTAGTTCTAATACTGCTTCTTACTGTGCTTTCAAGTGACACTTTTTACACTGTGATGTTCAGTCGCAGGTGGCTTTGAAATAGTCGCAGCCTTTGATTAATCTCTTCAGACTTCCGCGTCGAATCCAAAATTGCTGCGAACTATGAAGCCAACGTATATAAAATGTATAAAAGTATATGTGTAAATAGATATATGTACATTAGGGCGTGTCAAATTATATGGGGAAAAAAACTTCAGGTGCACATCCAGTTTCTGAATCTATGGGTCATACTGAGTAATGATGCAAATTTTCGAGGCAGCAGATAGGTCCATTAGGTTTTATGGTGCGCAAGTCTGGGGTGGTGACAAGTTTGAATGCGTAGAGATACTTCTTCGCTTCTTTATAAAAAAGTTAATTTTTTTACCAGCTAATACTCCAAACTATATGTTACACCTTGAATCAGGTTTATCGTCGTTATTCAGTCACACCTTACGCATTCACATGCTTTATATTGCGCGCTGTTTAAGTTTGCCAGCAAATAGACTGCCCCGAGTTGTACTGGGTCAAAAAGTGGAGAAACGTTTATGAAAGTGTCGACATGGTGCCTCTGTCTTACTTTTCTTCCGCATCGCTTAATATGAGCATACAAATTTCACTAGAGAAATTGATTCAAAAAGAGTTTGCAGACTATGCCGATAGTTCTTTTCAGTCGTCACATGATCTTTACTCCGACTTGCTCCCTATGTTCTCTACCTATTTTAACGATGAGTATTCTGCATACGCCAAAAGTCTGACTTCCCGAGCAAGTGGTGGCTTGCTAAATCTTAATGCTCGATGCTTTAAAAATGTTTTTTCCAAAAACTGTTCTATGTGCAATTTATTTGTAGCTGAAGACACCTATCATTTCATTGGGATATGTCCTATATATAAAGACATACGGTTTAATTGTTTTGGTGAGAAAGTTTTAGATCTGCAGAAGGTGGTAAATATCCTTAAGGGTTATATCTGTAATTCACTCTTTGTTTATATAAGAATGTGCCTTAAGTATAGAGAACTTATTTCAACGAATTTTCATCAATGAATTGTTTAGTTATAAGTGATATTAAGACACACAAAATTTATTGTTATTGTCTCGAATCTTTGTTTATTTTTATATATTTATAGTTAAATCTATTTTGCTTTATTTTTGTAATTACTAGCTGAGAGAAAATAGATAAATCACTACTACTACTGAATAATATTGTCCATGGGACCATAGGTTTGAAATGAATTGCGAGCTTCCCTAATTTTGTTAGAAAATTTTATATCCCAATCCGAATAGCGGCTCTCACAAATAAAATAGATGAAAATAAATATCAAATTCGGATTCGGATAGGATATAAAATTTTCTGACAAAATTAGGGAGGCCCGAAATTCATTTCAGACATATGGTCCCGTGGCAATATTACTCAGTATGACCCATAGATTCAGAAAACTGGATGTGCACCTGAAGTTTTTTCCCCATACAATTTGACCCGCCCTAATGTACATATATACGGAATAAAACTAAATTGAATTTAATTTTTCAAATAATGCAACAAGTTGTCACGCGAATTACTTTGTAATAGCTCTTAGTAAAGCACCCAAAAAACTGTCTGCAGCTTTGGTGGCGCACTCGAATGGCTTTCATATATGTTAGTAGTTTAAAATTTCGACATTAAATGGAAGAGACTCTTCTGTGTACGCTGCCATAAGACTGCAATTGTAAAATGTGGATAGTAACATGTACGTATATGGTAAATAGTCAGTAATCAAAAATTTATTGTGCAGAAATTATCCGACGGCTACAAACATAAACTAACACAAGCCCAAAAGAAAACTAGATCCGATCAGTTAGCAGCACATTTGTTTAGGTTTAATTAAAGAATTACTTATTGGTAATATATTTTCGTTTAAGGAATGTCTCTTATTGTAAATTATTGAGGACTTAAATCAAGGGAGCTTTTGCTAAGTAATTTATATCACATTGTATTATTTTATCTGAATGTGTTTTTATACTGTATTAACACCCACTTGAGGCTGAATTTACTTTTATAAACTTTATACATTATTTTTCTTCAAACCTGCGAAAATTTTATACATTTTTTATTTTTGTCTTGCACTAGATAAGCGTCAAAAACTAATATAAAAGCTAGAGCGCAGTTTCAGGTTAATTTATAGTCTTACATAAATATACTTTAATGTGATCAAAAATTCAAAATATAAAAGATTTCTGGCTCACGGGGAGCAAAACATGCCAATATAAGCGACACAATTTGAAATTGGCTTTGATTAAAAGCGCTGCAATTATAAATTCGTGAAATGCGGAAAGTAAAAATGTATGTTTATTTATTTATGGTAATGCGCAAACCAAATATTTTATGGATTAATTTATGCAATGAGATTGTTTGTAAACCCCAGAATGCTTTCTTCTTATATACGTGTTAGGGTGTACGCTACTTGCAAATCTTTTTGTTTTTAAGGTATGCCCCTTAAATTTGTAGTTTAAGACTGACAACTTATTATCAAATCAAATAAAAATGGTGCTGAAGAGGCGATATATTTTCCATACAAATTTTTATGGTACTTTTTGATTTCTTCTCAAAAGAAAAAATTTACAGGAAAATGTTAGTCGATAAAAAACAAACGTAGATATTCTTATAGAAAATTAAAAAAATAGAATAAATGTAAGGCGCGATAACCTCCGAAGAGATCTAAGGCCGAGCTTCTCTTCCAATTTGCGTCGTGCTCCTCTTGATTTTCCCTACAAATTGGCCGGACGGGACCTACATGTTTTATGCCGACTCCGAACGGCATCTGCAAGGCAGATGAGTTTTCACTGAGAGCTTTTCATGGCAAAAATACACCCGGAGCGCTTGCCAAACACTGCCGAGGGGCGACCCCGCTTAGAAAAATTTTCTTCTAATTTAAAAACCTTATTTCTAAAATTTTGATGTTGCTTTGCCCGGGGTGCGAACCCAGGGCATACGGTGTGGTAGGCGGAGCACGCTACCATCACACCACGTGGCCGTGGAAAATTAAACGATCTTTAAAAAGATTCATCAAGAAACCTTCGATACATTCACTCATTCAAAAATTATAATAAATAAGGCCGAACTTTTTAAGAGCTTAAAAAGCTACATGCAGTATACGCCGTGGCATCCCAGTTGTGTAAGATAGGATTTACAAGTATAAAAGATTATATTTTTACCATTTTATGAACAGTTATAACCTAGAACTTCATCTTCAAATAGTAAAACGATAAGTAATGTAAGTCATAGGCGATTAGATAGAAATAAAGAAGCCCTGCAGCTTTTATTACATCTTACACATGACATCTCATCTTAAACAATAGAAGTCAGCTGTTTGACTGTTATATCAGAAATAAAAAAAATCGAATAAAACGGCAATTCCAAGTCACTTTGATTCTCGATGTGTCGCCAATTTTAGAAAGCATTATGCAAACTACAGACACGTGCAAAAAAGTGCTAAGAGAAACAATAATGGCAAGAACAACAACTATGTGATATATTTGATAAATTGTTTGACTTCAGTAATACTAAAGCTTCCAAAATGATAGGAGATGAGACGCTAGAAGTTTACTAGAACCCAGCTTATTTGCGGATAATAGTACTTGGTCAAATCATCCACATTATTTGAAAGGTTTGAAAACTGTTAAGTACCTCAAAATGGTCAAAGATTCTGCTCTAGCTCTAGCTCAGCACGAATATCAAAAACAGTATGTTATTCATGTCCATGAGTACCTCACATAGACTGAATGAGTCCGTAGTGTTACCAGAAGTTGATTTTAACGACCAAACTTAAAAACTCTATAAAAAACCAGGATCTATGTTATAAAATAATTCCGCCCTCTTGGCAAATACTAGAAGCTTCCTAGCACTTAAGCCACTTGCTGCTTCTAGATCTGACAGCTGTATCTCTCCTAATAGCTGGAGGCTTAGCCTGGCAAGCGCAGGGCATGAGCACAGAACGTGCTCGATGGTTTCCTCCTCCAACCCGCACTTCCTACATCTGATATCACTCACCAAGCCTAATTTAAAGGCATGTGACGCCAGGAGGCAGTGTCCAGTCAGAATCCCCGTCATGAGTCTAAAGTCCTCTCTTTTTAATAATAGAAGCAACTAAGTTATTCCAAGGTTGTAAGACCTACACATAATCTTCGAAACTATACAGCCCCGCGCTTGAACCCACGCCTTTCCCGCTTGGTCGATCATGTGCACCTCTCGCCTTCGCCCAATCTCGCCCAGTCTAATTGGGACGTCTACGGAGCAAGCTTCAAGGGATGTGCTCTTTTTAGCTAGTTAGTCCGCTTTTTTCATTCCCATCTATTCCTATATACCCTGGGACCCAATATAGATGTATGCTTCTCCCAGTCCCGATTCTCTCCAGAGACCGCTTCAAGTTGTCAGTATAAAAAAATTTCCAAATGCAATCAAAATATTTTTAATATATATATAATAAATTTCATATTATATTTTTATCAACTAGGGTAGGCACCTTGTCGTTGGTGTGGGGGCTTAGCCGATCTCCATAGCGCCCAATTATGAGGCAGAGCTGTTTAGAACTGGCATTTACGCCGTTTCGCATGATAGGATGGCGGAGGGATGTCGGTGACCAAGAACTGCCAACCCCCTAATCCAGGGTGTTATGCGGACCGTGCCTATTGGACGATTTGCAGCCAGGGGATAAATTCGGCTGCATTCGAACGGAGCCTTCCCAATACCGGGCCGCCTCGGGAAGTATTGATGGCCTTACCACAGTAAGGGACGGTGCTGTGGCGGACGGTTCTTTCCCCGTATATAATACTGGACCGCTTAGCCCGCCTTGTCGGGCAGGTGGTCGTAAGACCAAGATAAACGACTCATTACCTAATTGTAATAAGGACGATGGGGAGGACTGAGTCGCAAGCTAACGACGACAAATACGCAATAAGCAATGCGTTGGACTCGGGGAGCGTGAGTAGTGCTGATTCAATGAACTCCGTGTTGGAAAAGTACACAAATGAAAACGAAGTAGAAGAGTGGACAAGGGTACGGAGCAGAGGAAGTAAAATAGCTCTCTGTCAGTACCGTGCACCACTAAGAATTGTTCAACGCCTGGGAGCAGTGGTTGACCCAACAGTAGTGGAGATCGGGCGCTTGGAATGGGCCCATGAGGCTGTAGAAATAGGTCGTATGCAGTTCAAAAGGTTTGCTGCGAGAAACCCTCGGTTCTGCAACCGGTACGAGGAGGAAGAAGCGTCGAATGGCAGCATGAAGAGGCAACATTCGGCGGAAGACGACAACCCTGCTTTCAAGATGCAGAAAGGACCCAGTCCCAGAGCCGCGCGGCAGGGCATTCGCTTAGACAAGACAAGTAGGCCCAAAGCTGTAAGACAAATCTGCCCCAATAGCGAGGTAGCAACGATTCAGAGGGAAGTTCCAACTACGGAAATAGGAGATAAGTCAAAGGGAGATAACGCTAAGGCTCAGGCTTTCCCGGAGGTGTTAAAAGGAGTTAACGCCAAGACTTCGGCTTTCTTGAGGTGCCAAAGGTAGTCACCACTAAGACTCCGGCTTTTCCCGAAAAGATGAGTGATGTGGCAAACCAGTCTGACTGTGGTGCTGATTGATCGTATTAGTCCTTTCGGACAGATGACTACTGAAAGGTGGAGTTCTGCAGGAAGCGAGCTTATTAGCTTAATGCTTAAGATGATGCGGGAACAACCAAGTGAGCTCCTTCCAACCTTTGATTCGGTGGGTGGAATAATATTGTGAAGAAGATAGCGTGCGACAACATCGCGAGCTTGCGGTGGCTGGAGGAAGTGGTTCCAAACCTCCAGAGGCAAGGCACGAACGCGCGGCTTGAGGTGGTGGATACAGCGCAATTCCCCACGTTACCAAAGGTTAAGGTATGGATACCATACGTGATGAAGTCGGAGGAGGACGACGAAACGACGAAGATGCTGGAGGGGGACAAACAGCCCAATTGTGCTGCGAGTCCTACAGATAAACCTCCAACACAGTAAAGTGGCGTCGAGCGAACTCCTCCTAACACTCGAGGAGGGTTTGCTTGACGTGGCGCTGATCCATGAGCCGTGGCCCTCATCGGGGATTGTACTAGGTCACGAAATCAGTGGACAGGAGCACGCCACAGGGAGGGGTGCTATCACTACTGCTGTGGACGCTGGTAATTAACCAACTGCTCAGGCGATTCGATGAGGGACCCGTAAAACTTACGGCTTACGCAGATGACGTTGCAATTGTCATAAGTGAAAAGGCCCTTCCAACTATTAGCTTTTTGATGGATTGGGCGCTTCGGGATATTCGTACCTGAGCATCAAATGTCAGGTTGAAAGTCAACGCGGAAGACGGATATGGTCCTGTTTACAAAGAGGTAAAAGGTTCCAAATTGGATCAGGCCTAAATTAGGAGAGGGTACCCTACCGGAGAAACCTTGCACAAAATATCTAGGAATCATATTAGACAGTAAGCTGTCATGGAAGCTCAACGTGGAGGAAAGGGTGAAGAAGGCTTCAACGGCACTTTATGCATATAAAAGATTGCTGGCGTGTACTTGGGGCTTATCGCCCTCTCTTTCTGATTGGGTTTTTACAGCTATTGTAAGCCCTATTCTATACTATGGAGTTCTTGTTTGGTGGAAAGCCACACAAAAACAGCCTACCTAAAAATTAGAGGGCGTATGCAGACTATCAATGCTTAGCATTACGGGAGCCCTGAAAACAACCCCGACGGCTGCACTGTATGCCATTATGCACATCCCACCTGTAGATCTGGTAGAAGAGATCATACCGTTAACAACTGCAACCAGGCTCGGTGCCTCGGGGCAGTTTGAGCGCCGCCCATATGGCCATAGTAGTATAACGTCATCAATCACAAGACGAGCAGACTACCTGATTCCCTATCTGCTCTTCGACGGCGAACTTAAGGCCACAATAGAGGTGGGCAGTTCCAACGTAGTGGAAGGAGTAGGGTCTGCGGTATACTGTGCTGATCCGAAAATAAACACATCCTAAAACTGACAGATCACTGTAACGTTTTCCAATCGGAAGTATTAGCCGTAACCAAAGCAGTAGAAACACTGGAAGAGCTTAAACTGCAACCGTGTTAACTTTATATTGACAGTCAAGCAGCAATTAAGGCAATAATCTGGCATAGCACAGCATCTAAATGCGTGTTAGCGTGTAAGCTGTCTCTGTAGAGAATTGGGACAGGGAGAAGCATACATCAATTTAGTGGATGTAACGAAAATTTCTTGCAGACATTTTTATAGACCGTTCAGTTTTCTATGAAATGTTTAATGTTTGTAGACTAAAATTTTTCCGTTAATTTTATCTATTGAGAACAAGATAGAAGAAACATAACTTCATAATAAATTTGTTGGGAAATAAATCGTCACTGCGGCACCATATGAGCTAAAAATAAATAACTTTTGTTGTCTAATTGTTTAGTCTTCCATATATCAAATTATCAGCTTCTCAAAGTAGTTTAAACCCGTGTTACTCCATATGAAGGGTTATATGGGTTTGCGAAATCCATATTCCCAATTATTTATAGCGGAAAATATTACATTAACAGTACCGATGTTTGAGCAATGAAATAGGACAATAATAACGGAGTTTAGATTGTTGTTCCATCAATAAATATTGAAATGCTATCAATGTTCTTATGATAAATCTAATATCTGAAGCTTCGTGATTTTGTTGCAGCAAACAAATAATAATTGTGACATAAAAAAATGTAGGTAAGGTCATTTATCTGGCGCGCAACTTTACATTTTAGTTAAGTGATTTCCAAATATCGACGAGATATAGAAGGGTCATATGTAACCAAAAAAATATTAAGAGAGTAAGGTACAAAAGGTGTAAAGTCCATTAAAATACCTTGGTATTCGATACAAATATGAACTTTACGAAATGCCTTAATTTCTCACAATTTTCAAAAATATAATTTAGTGCTTTCTATCACCGGAGAAGTGCCGATACAACGTGAATATTTGGTCCTAGCCCATAAACCACTTTGGCAGCTTAACTAAGATGAGCCGTAAAAAGCTGTGTTGTTGACCAAAGTAGTATAGTGAGCTCGGCTTTAACTTATACGCGCACTCAAACCCATGAACCAAAAGCAAAAGTAGTGGCAGTTAAGCATTATCCGCCAGATTATTAACGCAAGAAAGAAAGCATGCTGAAATGTAAACACAAATTTTTTAAACAATTCATGTTGTTGAAAGTCGCAAAGGAAATTTTAATAGTGACTTCCCAGCGCAGTAACGCAGACGGCACATAATTCATCCGACGCTGCCTGAATTTATGACGATTAGGGACTTAGTGGGATTGAATAAATATTTGCTTCGCGGATTTTAAAGGACAATTAATGGTGACTCATAATCATAAAACCATAACCAGATCAAACAGCTGATCGAACCTACCTTATGGAAATCAATGTAATCGATTAATGGTGCCATACCATAACGCTAACACCATAAACATACCATAGCCAACCATTGGTTTTTGGTTTCGCGCCATATACATAACCTAAAAATATTTGAATTGGTGAATTTAATAACTTTTTCAGATTTTAACCATTGTTTTGGATACGTTATGACTAAGAGACTTATTTTTGTGGAGTATGTTTGTAATTTTTTGAGTTTTCTTCATTTTTATGAAAATTTCACGATTTTTAGGTTAAGGCACCACTAATCGATCACATTGGAGATGGTTATAGATATGGGTATGATTACGACTATGGCGTTAGGGTTAAAGAAGTTTAATTAGCCCTTTATGTACATGTGTATGTGTTTTGTAGTAGTCCTACACGTTCAGTGGCTGTGCACCAGCAAATAATTAATCCCAGCAGCTGTTTAATGAAATAAAATATATTTACCATTTGGTGACAAAAATAACAACACAACTGAAAACAGCAGGAGATTTAGGACGCCGGCGGCTCAGATAATAAATTTTGAGGGCTTCTTTGCTTAAGGCTTCTTAAAATTCATTGAAATTGTTTTCATCACTGTTTTTTATTTTTCTCAAAGTAGTTGTTGTTTTTGCTATGCATGAACTCTAGGAGGCCATCCGAAAAGTGCATTGTCAATATGTCGTGCTTTTTATTATTCTCAACTTTTGCTATTTACGCACAGCAGTGACAGCAGTGCCATCTTGTTGGTTTGTGTTTTTATACTCAGTTGAGCAGAGCTCACAGAGTATATTAATTTTAATTGGATACGGTTGGTTGTACAGGTATAAAGGAATCGATATAGATATAGGCTTCCATATATCAAAATCATCAGCATCGAAAAAAATTTGATTAAGTCATGTCCGTCCGTCCGTCTGTCCGTTAACACGAAACTTGAGTAAATTTTGAGGTATCTTGATGAAATTTGGTAAATCGGTGAAACTTGGTAGGTGAGTTGAACTTATGACGCAGAATAGAAAATTAGTAAAACTTTGGACAATGGGCGTGGCACCGCCCACTTTTAAAAGAAGGTAATTTAAAAGTTTTGCAAGCTGTAATTTGGCAGCCGTTGAAGATATCATGATGAAATTTGGCAGGAACGTTACTCCTATTACTATATGTACGCTTAATAAAAATTAGCAAAATCGGAAAACGACCACGCCCACTTAAAAAAAAATTTTTTTAAGTAAAATTTTAACAAAAAATTTAATATCTTTACAGTATATAAGTAAATTATGTCAACATTAAACTCCAGTAATGATATGGTGCAACAAAATTCAAAAATAAAATAAAATTTCAAAATGGGCGTGGCTCCGCCGTTTTTCATTTAATTTGTCTAGGATACTTTTAATGCCATAAGTCAAACAAAAATTTACCAATCCTTGTGAAATTTTGTAGGAGCATAGACTCTATGACGATAACTGATTTCTGTGAAAATGGGCGAAATCGGTTGAAGCCATGCCCAGTTTTTATACACAGTCGACCGTCTGTCCTTCCACTCTGCCGTTAACACGATAACTTGATCAAAAATCGATATATCTTTACTAAACTCAGTTCACGTACTTATCTGAACCTACTTGTATTGGTATAAAAAATGGCCGAAATACGACCATGACCACGCCCACTTTTTCGATATCGAGAATTACGAAAAATGAAAAAAAATGCCATAATTCTATACCAAATACGAAAACAGGGATGAAACATGGTAATTGGATTGGTTTATTGACGCAAAATATAACTTTAGAAAAAAACTCTGTAAAATGGGTATGACACCTACCATATTAGGTAAAAGAAAATGAAAAAGTTCTGCGGGGCGAAACCAAAAGCCCTTCGAATCTTGGCAGGAATACTATTCGTGGTATTACATATATAAATAAATTAGCAGTACCCGATAGATGATGTTCTCGGTCACCTAGTCCACATTTTGGTCGATATCCCGAAAAACGCCTTCACATATACAACTACCACCACTCCGTTTTAAAACCCTCATTAATACTTTAATTGGATACCCATATCATACAAACACATTATAGAGTCACCCCTGGTCCACCTTTATGGCGATATCTCAAATGGCGTCCACCTATAGAACTAAGGCCCACTCACTTTTAAAATACTCATTATCACCTTTCGTTTGATACCCATATCGTACAAACAAATTCTAGAGTCACCCCTGGTCCACTTTATGGCGATATATCGAAAATGCGTCCACCTATAGAACTAAGGCCTACTCCCTTTTAAAATGCCCATTGACGCCCTTCATTTGATACCCATATCATACAAATACATTATAGATTCACCCCTGGTCCACCTTTATGGCGATATCACTAAATGGCGTCCACCTATAGAAACTAAGGCCCACTCACTTTTAAAATACTCAATATCACCTTTCGTTTGATACCCATATCGTACAATGAAATTCTAGAGTCACCCCTGGTAAATTTTTATGGCGATATCTCTAAATGGCGTCCACCTATAGAACTAAGGCCCACTCCCTTTTAAAATACTCAATAACACCTTTCATTTGATACCCATATCATACAAACCCATTATAGAGTCACCCCTGCTCCACCTTTATGGCGATATCTCGAAAAGGCGTCCACCTATAGAACTAAGGCCTACTCCCTTTTAAAATACTCATTAATACCCTTCATTTGATACCCATATCGTACAAACAAATTCTAGAGTCACCCTGGTCCACCTTTATGGCGATATCCCGAAAAGGTGTCCACCTATAGAACTAAGGCCTACTCCCTTTTAAAATGCCCATTGACGCCCTTCATTTGATACCCATATCATACAAATACATTATAGAGTCACCCCTGGTCCACCCTTTATGGCAATATCACTAAATGGCGTCCACCTATAGAACTAAGGCCCACTCACTTTTTAAAATACTCATTATCACCTTTCGTTTGATACCCATATCGTAC
>JARSSU010021993.1:0-12114 GCA_029619165.1 Eurosta solidaginis
AATTTTTATATAAACACATATAGTAATAGGAGTAAGGTTCCTGCCAAATTTCTTCATGATATCATCAACGACTCCAATTTACAGCTTGAAAACTTTTAAATTACCTTCTTTTAAAATTGGGCGGTGCCACGCCCATTGTCCAAAATTTTACTAATTTTCTATTCTGTGTCATAAGGTCAAACACCTACCAAGTTTCATCGCTTTATCAGTCATTGGTAATGAATTATCGCACTTTTTCTGTTTTTCGAAATTTCGATATCGAAAAAGTGGGTGTGGTTATAGCCGAATTCGTTCATTTTAAATAGCGATCTGAGATGAGTGCCCAGGAACTTGCATACCATTATTTTATTAAAATACCTAAAAATTTACTCAATTTATCGTGTTCACGGACAGACGGGCATGGATAAATGAATTTATTTTTTCGTCCAGATCATTTTGATATATAGAAGTCTATATCTATCTCGATTAGTTTATGCCGTTACGGATTACCGTTATGCGGACAAAGTTAATATACTCTGTGAGCTCTGCTCAGCTGACTATAATAAAAGGTTAAAAAAAAATATAAAAAAATTACAACTAAACAAAGACATGAAGGATTAACTTTACAAACAAACGGGAACTGAAATATTTTTGAAATAATCTTAGTGATTAAAATAAGTCAACAACAAAAGCTTTTTAATAAGAGCTGGGAAAAAAATCATCTAACTTAAAGTTTGAATATAAATTGAAACTGAATTTGAATATATATGTCTTGGTGCATCTGGTGCTGCCTTAGCGAAAGTTCGGTGAAGGTGATTACGTCCATATGTATCTACGTTCCGTCCAGTCAATCATGCTGTCCGCGGAAATGTGGCACATCACGATCATGAGCTAGTCCCTAAGAGTGGATGCCACACTTCCTCTCCTAACCATCGTGCGACGACTTCAAACCTCACTTACCGGCAGTGCTGGACTCCCAGTAAGGTAGCTTAAGCAGCTCGCCACGACCTCCAGCTAACGTCCGTCTTCTAGCTGAGTGTCACACCAAGTAGCACTTAGTCCAGTTGTAGAAACCAGAATAAGGAACCCTGGCATGCCCATTCAGCCACTCCCTATACCTTTGTCATGATGACACTTGTCGACCAGGCGAGCCCAATCGGCGTCGCCAGCATGACGGTCTCTGTCCTGTCAAAAGACGCAAATAGGAATTGGGATTTGAAGGGTAAAGGGATTTAAAAAAATCTGAGGAAGGAAAGGTAAGAAAAGATTAAGAAATTAAAAAATGACAAATACGAAATAAGTAATTAAATTAAAAGGGCAAATTTGAAATAAGAGGTAATTAATTAACGTGGAAATGAAAAATTGATCGGGCTATTATCGTTGAGAATACAAAAGCTAAAAACTGAAAAAATTTGGAAACTAAAAGGAATTAAATTGTAACTTGAAGGATTAATGTAGATCAAAAAGAAAAGCAAAACTGAAAAAAATACCAACCATTTAAAAATGACTAAAAAAATAAATGGAAAGATAAAAAAACGAACAAAGGTAATCGGGCTTTTGACCGTTGGGCGCCATTGTTACGTGGCTGACTGTTTGGGGTGGGGAGGAGTGGCGGCAAGCAGGTATGCTTGCATCCCAGGCTAGCTTGTCAGATTGGGCGGGGTATTGCACCACCGTCCTCGCCCGCAGCCACATGAACAAAATAGGGGTTCATACCTGCATGATGAGAAAAAAGGAAAGAAAAAGCTGGAAAAAGATATAAATAGACGTGCGGGGCAAATTTAGAATAGGGGAAAGCATAAGGGGAGAAAAAGGTGAAGGCTTGTCCTGTCAGGTGGAGTCTACCCTTTCTCAGCAGTGCAACTTGCACCGCAACGTGGGCACTGTGCTGACTCCTATCTAATTACAGTGCCCCCAAACCTGACCAGTCTGTCCGTTTGTCACTCGGTTCATATTTCCCTATAACTCACCTGCACCTAACCTTTTCCACGCGCAAGCGCAGCACCAACACCAAACATAAAACTTAAGCCCTGCATTATTAAAAAACCTATGTTTTTATCCATACATAATACAATTTTTTAGCAATCAAGCTATTTATCCTATGGAATGCAAACCAGAGTTTATTGAAACAATACGAAAATCGATTATAATTAAATTTCAAAACCGTAAACAAAATAATAACCTACGAATTCAATTCACTTCAATCCAATACAATTGTTTGTAAAGAAAAACAAAAAATAAAATAGAAAAAGAAAACAAATTATAAAAAAATCATTTACAAATCACCCTAATGTATATATTACCCTAGTATGCAAAAAATATACATATTCAAATTTAAAAGGAACTAACGCCTTAGCTGATCACCCTAATGTATATTTTACCTTAATATCTAAAAGATAAAAAAAAATCAAATTTAATGGGAAGCTAAAGCCTAAATTTAAACTTATTGTGGTGTACTAACAACAATATCTTAACAATTCAAATTCCTGAACTACGATAATAGGGCAGGTATGGGCAAAGAAAACAACAAAAACATGGTATATAATGAAAAATGCTTTGCACAAAATGTGCAATAACAAAGGAAGCTTGTGATTGAATTATCTAAATATGCATGTTATTATGTATATCTAGAGTAGGCAATTATGTTTTGTACACATATTTTTGTTGGTTTCTCTTTTCTATTTCTGATCTTTTTGCTGATCCCTTGTGGGGATTGTTAGCAATGCTAATATATGTACATACACACTTGCCTATATACTTTATAAAATTTGACCAAATGTTACACTCACCGCTTTCTCAATTTGATGGAGGCGCCTGCATTTAGTTGAGTAGCTATGCTGAAAGAGGTTAGAAAAAAATGCTCATTATACGTATATATGTACATACATAAAGCTACCCTCAGTTACTCAGCCAGATCGCTCACTTGCGATTTTGGTTTATGAGTTAAGTAGTATGTTGCTTATGTCCGGGCGATAATGCACGCGGCAAAAAAAAACGTGTGTACGAAAAATGTTTAACAAAAATAAAAAAAAGGAACAAAAAAAACTTTACAAAAACAGGCAGGTGATACCAAAAGTATAAAGCAAAGCTTTATACCTTTAGTGCCAACAGGTGTGTTTTTAAATACAAAGAGCTAAGTTCGGGTGTAACCGAACATTATATACTCATCGTGAGCTTCAATTGTACATTTCATTTCAGATAAATTACTTTTCTACATAACACGTGGCACCGCCCGTTTAAAAAAAATGTCTCCCTATTTCCTCTTACAATAAAAATTGATAAGTAAAATACCATTGATTCAAAACTATTTTCTGCTAAGTTACAGCCATTTATTCTAGTCTACGACCCTTTTAAATTTGTTTTATATAAAAGTGGGCATGGTCTTTTACCGATCCCGTCCATTTTTACTAGAAATATTTTCTGCTATAAGGAAAATATGTGTACACAATTTCATTACCATATGTTAATTTTCTTCGAGTTATGGCTCCCGAAATATAGAATATTGCTTAGTCACAAAAGGGGCGGTACCACACCCATTTTCAAATATTTTAATGTTTTTCGAATTTAATGTTATAATTCAATTTAGAAAGTGAAATTCTATTGATATGAAGCTCTTTTCGCTAAGATATAGCTTATTATTTTCGTCTACGACCCGATCCCGCCCATTTTTTCTAGAAATACTTCCTGCTATAGGAAAAAATCGTGTACCCAATTTTATTAGGATCCGTTAATTTTTCTTCGAGTTATGGCTCCCGAAACGTAGAAAATTGCTAAGTCATAAAAGGGGCGGTGCCACGCCCGTTTTTTTAATTTTAAGTTTTTCCTATTTACTGTTATAAATCCACTTGGGAAATGAAATGCAATTGATATAAAGCTCTTTTTGCACAGATATGGCTTATTTTATTCGTCCACGACCCTTTTAAAAAATCTTTTATATAAAAGTGGGCGTGGTCCTTAACCGATTTCGTTAATTTTTCTTCAAAGCATTCCTTATAGTAAAGGCAACCTGTCTGCCGCATTTTGTTACGATAGGTTTAACGATTTTTGATTTATGATTAAAAATATTTGTAAAATTGATTTTATCACAAGTGGGCGGTGTCATGCCCATTTTAAACAATTTTTTTAAATTTTTTTATGAAGAGTCTCAATATCAGTCCACATGTCAAATTTCAACATTCTAGTTGTATCATTTACTAAACAATCAGGTTTCTTGTGTTTTCCAAAATTGTAAATATATAAAAAGTGGGCGGGGTTATCATCCGATTTCGCTCATTTTCAATACCAATCTATTATGGGTCCAGATAAGCTCGTGTACCAAATTTGGTGAAGATATCTCAATATTTACTCAAGTTATCGTGTTAACGGACAGACGGACGGACGGACGGACGGGCGGACGGACATGGCTCAATCAAATTTTTTTTCGATACTGATGATTTTGATATATGGAAGTCTCATATCTATCTCGATCCTTTTATACCTGTACACAACCAACCGTTTATCATCAAAGTTAATATACTCTGTGTGCAAAGCACGATGATTATAAAAATGTAAAGACTGCTGTTTTTTAATACTGTATTCAAAAGATCGCGGCGTTCAAGAATACGGAGCTCAAGGCTAACAATATAATTATTTTATCATTATTATTGTTATGATTACGTAATTTTTTCTTAATTTTAAACAACAAAATTGTTAATACATCCCAGCAGAGCATGGGGAAAAAGTGTCAATAACTTCACCTGGGAACTCGTGTTAATTCGACGCACTACCAACACTGATTAACTTTGCGCAATTACGCTGAAAAACGCGCACTTACACTTCTACATATTAATTTTTTCTTACGACTTCTTGCGGCTAACTTGCACTGGGCACTGTTGACACAGAGACTTGCTGTTCGACTCACTTTTCCCCTCTTATAGCCGCACAAGCGTGCCCGTGAAAAACGTTACCCAGAACGGGACCAAAAACTGCTATCTTTCCGTATTTTTCATCGATCGAATACGTTCATCACACAATCATGCACTCATACAGTCACACGCTTACCGCTCCACCAACCAACACCTAACACGAATACAGTTGGTACCGTGCCTCTGCACGGCTGAGGCATTCACATCTCACTAGCCTTGCACCACAATGCACATCACACTACACACCAGCACCAAACAACGCATGAGGTACATGGCATTCGTCAATGCTGCGAGGGCTCGTTAGCAACATGCGTGACTGCTGATAACAACATGATGCCAATGCGTAACATTTGACTTCCGCTGCAACATTGCTTGTTCACTATAGCTACATGTCGTTCAAGTCACGTGATGTCATTCAGGTTCAATGGCAACATGCGCTCTAACACGGACCTGGCACACAAAACACATACACACATAGCGTCACATATACACAGCTACCACTCATTCAAGCCAGTATCGTGGTACAGTAGAGGTTTTACGCCACGAAGCACCACGGCGCGCGCGTCGTACGCCGGTCTTTCTACTTTACAAAGTTTGACTCTATTTCAAAACAAATATATTTAGGAACGGCTTTTGTTTATGTGTATTTAAGAAAATCCACGCTGTTCAAACAATTTTCAAAACATTTCAGGAGTAGCTCCTTGCGAGAGGGATTGTCCCTCGTTCACATGCTCCAGAGAGAGGCTCGAAACCTAACCCGGTCTTTGGAATTGGTACTGCTGCGTCTGCTGAAAGAGAATAGAGATTACATAAAATAGTCACACTTTTGCCTGTATATCTCGTTGCAAAGCGCTAGTTTCACCTGAGGTTTACTCCTAATAATCGTACGCGAACACATTTCTTTAAAATCATTTGTCACTCTTTGGCGGTCACGCATAAAGGCGACTTAGGATTGCTATGAATGATCTATTATACATGACTATCGTGGCACAGGCGCCTCCAGTTTTTCGGCTGTTTTTTAAGAGCTAAAATTTCCGATGTCGCGAACCAGTAGGAATCCCTACAACCAGTCGCTACCACGCCTCCTGAGCCTCACACCATATGTCAGCTACAGAGCTATAGGACTGCGACTTCGAACTCACACCTTCGTCGACGTCACTTCCCTAGAAGCTCTAGGTGTAGCTCCGAAGACTTTCAACGGATACTTTTGTCGCGCTATGGCTCCGAGCTACACTTTGAAACGTTAGGGAGTGACTATTGGCCAAAGATGCCGCCCTCGAAATCATAAGCACTTAAGCGATAGTCATTGCGTCATGGGTGAAGTCGTATACCTCGGTGCACCTACATAATTAAAATTTTACAAGGACCCTGGATAAAATTTTTAAAATGTAGATCAAAGATTGCAGACGTTTGTGTCACAACATTATTTCAATAGTCTTCGTATATCAAACGATATTTTAGATTGAAGTCGACCGATTTTAAGTTGAAAGATGTTAACTGTTGTTTTCCGGCCTTACGATATAGAGCTCATTATGGATGAGCGTAGCTTCAGTTTTCAGACAAGTTCGACTGTCCACTAGTAGGGTAGTAGCACACATCGTCATTAGCTCCACTGTCTTGGTAACAGCTTTTGCTTCACTCACTTTGAGTGTTCTTGCGAGGGCAAGTCTCACCTTGAGATATATGTGCCTACGTCTTCACAATGTAAAAGGAGCCGTAACGTCTAGTGATATTATAAACTTGGTTGACAGGCTATAATCAATGTGATCACTCCAGAGGAGACTAGTTTTGGATCGGGCCGCCAACTGTAGCAAATGTCAACCGGGAGACTTGGGTGTTGAAGATGAAGTGTGAAAATCAAAATGTAACATTCAGACGCTATGTATAGTATCTGCAAATAAACAAACGCAGATGTGAATGTCAGCTAGTGATGTTTTTCAAACCTTCTCATACGTCCATTATCCTCTAACTTAAGTATGAGTAAGATGAAACTCAAAGGAGTGTTTATTGCCCTAGAACCTACTAAAGGATTTGCATCACTGATTTGCTTTCTTTCTTGAGGACAATTTAAAACAACACCTTGGGTCATTTTATTTGAATTTGCCAAGTGAGCATATAAATTAATTATATAACTTTTTCTTTAGTATTTTGTTTAATAACTTGCTGAAATGGGTTATGCAAAGTCCATCTTAAGCTACATCGAAAGCACCCGTTTTAAATAACTTTTAAACAGTTAAAAGAGTAAAATCCAAACAACCAACCACCAAACCACCACAATACGACCAATTTTCGACATGAACAAAATAAATGGCCTAAACAGTCTTAACATTAAAAAAATATAGTAACGCGCCGGCCGCCGCGCTACCACGACGATATTTTTGACATTCGCGGCGCGTGTGAAAAAACTACCAAATCGCGCGGCGGCAGGCGTTTATCGGCGGCGTATATCACTAGTATGGAGACAGGCTGACGTTACAAATACTATGTGTCTGCAAAATAAACTGCCCAGTAGACAGAAATTGAACTAAAACTCCGTTACTAGTAATTACTCACGTTTATAATTCCGTTATTTATGCGTATGAGTGAGAGAGTGGAGTAAGATGTTTTCCCAACCTTGACTATCTCAGTCATACGAATGTATATCATTACTAACTTGTATATAATCATATTATTATATATATATGTATTGCGTCTTCTTCCCTCTAATTATAGCCTAATGATAGCTTATATGTTCAGCCCACCATGATAAATTATAGTTATATTTAAAATATAGGAAGGCCGTAAATCCGTTATTAAGATGAGTATGATTTCTTCTGTTGATTTTGTAAAAAATTAAATGCTCTCTCAAAACTTTGTGATCTGGAAATGCCAACCCAAAGGGATATTATGCAACAAATGAAATTTAGTATATTTGAATTTACATTTCCCGCGACGATATAAAAATAAATCGATTTGGCGAAAATTTGCGTATGAATGTGTTTATACTCAGTTGGTGAGCACTCGCAGGTCATGAGATCACAGAGTATATTAGCTTTGGTTGGATAAGCGGTTGGTGTTTGTTGGTTGTACAGGTATGAGTATCGAGATGATAGATATAGGTGTAGACTTCCATATATCAAATCGATCAGGATCGGATTTGATGATATGAGCCATGTCCGTCCGGTTTCTCCACCCGTCCGTCCGTCCGTTATACCACATGATAACTTGAGTAAATTTGAGGTTATCTGATGAAAATTTGGTATGTCAGCTTCCTGAGTGCACTCATCTCAGATCGCTATCAAAAATGAACATATCGGACTATAATTACGCTCACTTTTTCGATATCGGACAAAATATTTCGAAAAATCGACAGCCGAAAAAGTGCGCGATAATTCACATTAACAAAGACGGAATTAATAAAGCGATTGAACACTTGGAGGGTAGTGTGAGTTGAAATTATGACGCAGATACGGAAATTAGTAAAATTTTGGACATGGGCGTGGGCCCGTCGTGGCACCTCCCACTTTTAAAAGAAGGTAATTTAAAAGGTTTGCAAGCTGTAATTTGGCAGTCGGTGAAGATATAATGATGAAATTTGGCAGGGAACGGTACTCTAGTACTATATGTAGGCTTAATAAACTTAGCAAAATCAGAGAACGACCACGCCTACTTTAAAAATTTTTTTTTAAAGTCATATTTTAACAAAAATTTAATATCTTTTCAGTATATAAGTAAATATGTCAACATTCAATCCAGTAATGATATGGTGCCAAAAAATTGCAAAAATAAAAGAAAATTTTCAAAATGGGGGTGGCTCCGCCTTTTCATTTAATTTGTCTAGGATACTTTTAATGCCATAAGTCGAAAAAAAATTTACCACTCCTTGTGAAATTTGGTAGGGCCTTAGATTCTAGACGATAACTACTGTTTTCTGTGAAAAAGGGCGAAATCGGTTAAGGCCAGCCCACTTTTTTATACACAGCGACGTCTCTCCTTCCGCTCGCCGTTAACACGATAACTTGAGCAAAAATCGAATTATTTTTTTTGTAAAAAATTTTTGTGTTATATCGGCCTACTGATTTTAAGATCGCGGTTCGAATCGAGCTCAAGGCCTAAACAATAATTTTTTTATCATTATTATTGTTATGATAATTTTTTCTTATTGAAAAATTTTTTTAATAGAATAGAAGAAAGAAAAATTTTAGACAACTGCCAAAGCTCGTGTATAGATCCATTTCGGGAACGCTAAATTCCTTCATCGGCAACGTTTAGGCGCCGCTGCTATAACCATTCAGCAATCACAGCGGGTTTTTTGTTTGTCTTCATTAATCCTACTTCTATTCTGTTTCGTGCCAATTGATATTCACAACACTGCGACATCTGTTGCAGAATGGCTGTGAAAATGGACTTGTTTGTTGGCAATGCTGCCATAGTGTCATATTTTATTGACACTCCCCGTGCTCTGGGATGTATTAACAAATTTGTGTTGTTATATCGGCTACTGATTTTTAAGATCGCGGGTTCGATCGAGCTCAAGCCTAACAATAATTTTTATCATTATTATTGTTATGATAAATTTTTTCTTATTGAAAAAATTTTAAATTAGAATAGAAGAAAGAAAAATTTAGACAACTGCCAAGCTCGTTTATAGATCCATTTCGGGAACTGCTAATTCCTTCATCGCAACGTTAGGCGCCGCTGCTATAACCATTCAGCCACACAGCGGTTTTTTGTTGTCTTCATTATCCTACTTCTATTCTGTTCGTGCCAATTGATATTCACAACACTGCGACATCTGTTGCAAATTGCTGTGAAAATGGACTTGTTTGTTGGCAATGCTGCCATAGTGTCAATTTATTGACACTTTTTTTCCCGTGCTCTGGGATGTATTAACAATTTTTGTTGTTATATCGGCCTACTGTTTTAAGATCGCGGGTTCGAATCGAGCTCAAGGCCTAACAATAATTTTTTATCATTATTATTGTTCTGATAAATTTTTTCTTAATTGAAAAAATTTTTAAATTAGAATAGAAGAAAGAAAAAATTTTAGACAACTGCCAAAGCTCGTTGTATAGATCCATTTCGGGAACTGCTAAATTCCTTCATCGGCAACGTTTAGGCGCCGCTGCTATAACCATTCAGCCACCACAGCGGTTTTTTGTTTGTCTTCATTAATCCTACTTCTATTCTGTTTCGTGCCAATTGATATTCACAACACTGCGACATCTGTTGCAGAATGGCTGTGAAAATTGGACTTGTTTGTTGGCATGCTGCCATAGTGTCATATTTTATTGACACTTTTTTCCCCGTGCTCTGGGATGTATTAACAATTTTTGTTGTTATATCGGCCTACTGATTTTAAGATCGCGGGTTCGAATCGAGCTCAAGGCCTAACAATATTTTTTATCATTATTATTGTTATGATATTTTTCTTAATTGAAAAATTTTTAATTAGAATAGAAGAAAGAAAAATTAGACAATACACTGTTAATATATGAGCACGGGAAAACGTGTCTAAAATTGACACTATGGCAGCATGCCAACAGTCAATTTTCCACAGCCATCGCAACAGATGTCGCAGGTTGTGAATTCAATTGGCACGAACAGAATAGAATAGGATTAATGAAGACAACAAAAAACCGCTGTGATGGCTGAATGGTTATAGCAGCGGCGCCTAACGTTGCGATGAAGGATTTAGCAGTCCCGACATGGATCTATACACCGAGCTTTGGCAGTTGTCTAAAATTTTTCTTTCTCTATTCTAATTTAAAAATTTTTCAATTAGAAAAAATTTATCATAACAATAATAATGATAAAAAATTATTGTTAGGCCTTGAGCTCGATTCGAACCCGCGATCTTAAAATCAGTAGGCCGATATAACAACAAAAATTGTTAATACATCCCAGAGCACGGGAAAAAAGTGTCAATAAAATATGACCTATGGCAGCATTGCCAACAAACAGTCCAATTTTCACAGCTATTCTGCAACAGATGTCGCAGTGTTGTGAATATCAATTGGCACGAACCAGAATAGAAGTAGGATTAATGAAGACAAACAAAAACCGCTGTGGTGGCTGAATGGTTATAGCAGCGGCGCCTAAACGTTGCCGATGAAGGAATTTAGCAGTTCCCGAAATGGATCTATACAACGAGCTTTGGCAGTTGTCTAAATTTTTTTCTTTCTTCTATTCTAATTTAAAAATTTTTTCAATTAAGAAAAAATTTATCATAACAATAATAATGATAAAAAAATTATTGTTAGGCCTTGAGCTCGATTCGAACCCGCGATCTTAAAATCAGTAGGCCGATATAACAACAAAAATTGTTAATACATCCCAGAGCACGGGGAAAAAAGTGTCAATAAAATATGACACTATGGCAGCATTGCCAACAAACAAGTCCAATTTTCACAGCCATTCTGCAACAGATGTCGCAGTGTTGTGAATATCAATTGGCACGAACCAGAATAGAAGTAGGATTTAATGAAGACAAACAAAAACCGCTGTGGTGGCTGAATGGTTATAGCAGCGGCGCCTAAACGTTGCCGATGAAGGAATTTAGCAGTTCCCGAAATGGATCTATACAACGAGCTTTGGCAGTTGTCTAAATTTTTTCTTTCTTCTATTCTAATTTTAAAAATTTTTTCAATTAAGAAAAAATTTATCATAACAATAATAATGATAAAAAATTATTGTTAGGCCTTGAGCTCGATTCGAACCCGCGATCTTAAAATCATAGGCCGATATAACAACAAAAATTGTTAATACATCCCAGAGCACGGGGAAAAAGTGTCAATAAAATATGACACTATGGCAGCATTGCCAACAAACAAGTCCAATTTTCACAGCCATTCTGCAACAGATGTCGCAGTGTTGTGAATATCAATTGGCACGAACCAGAATAGAAGTAGGATTATGAAGACAAACAAAAAACCGCTGTGATGGCTGAATGGTTATAGCAGTCGGCGCCTAAACGTTGCCGATGAAGGAATTTAGCAGTTCCCGAAATGGATCTATACAACGAGCTTTGGCAGTTGTCTAAAATTTTTTCTTTCTTCTATTCTAATTTAAAATTTTTTCAATTAAGAAAAAATTTATCATAACAATAATAATGTAAAAAATTATTGTTAGGCCTTGAGCTCGATTCGACCCGCGATCTTGATTATTTTTACTAAACTCAGTTCACGTACTTATTTGAGCTCACTTTGTATTGTAAAAAATGGCCGAAAATCTCCTCTCAACAAAAAAAAAA
>JARSSU010021994.1:0-105251 GCA_029619165.1 Eurosta solidaginis
ATTTCGAAATTATGGCTGCCAACAGTAGCGTGGTTGCCAAGCGCATATGCGCTGACTCTTTGCTCGATGACAGCAGGTACTTCGTTTTGTCCTCATTCACCATCAAACCCATCTTTACCGCTTCTTTTTCCAGCTTGGAGTAAGCAGAACTAACAGCGCGGGTGTTTAGGCCGATGATATCAATGTCATCAGCATATGCCAGTAATTGCACGCTTTTATAGTATATTGTTCCAGTGCGGTTAAGTTCTGCAGCTAGTATAAATTTTCTCCAGCATCAAATTAAAGAAATCGCACGATAGGGGGTCACCCTGTCTGAAACCTCGTTTAGTTTCGAACGGCTCGGAGAGGTCTTCCCAATCTGACTGAGCTGATGGTGTTGCTCAACGTCATTTTGCACAGCCGTATAAGTTTTGCGGGGAAACCAAATTCAGACATAGCGGCATATAGGCAGCTCCTTTTCGTGCTGTCGAAGGCGGCTTTAAAGTCGACGAAGAGGTGATGTGTGTCGATTCTCTTTTCACGGGTTTTTTCCAAGATTTGGCGCATGTGAAAATCTGGTCGATGGTAGATTTACCAGGTCTGAAGCCGCACTGATAAGGTCCAATCAGCCGGTTCACGGTGGGCTTCAATCTTTCGCACAATACACTTGAAAGGACCTTATATGCGATATTAAGAAGGCTGATTCCACGATAGTTGGTGCATTTTGCAGTATCCACCCTCTTGTGGAATGGGCAAAGAACACTTAGATTCCAACCTCGGGCATGCTTTCGTCCGCCCATATTTTGCTAAGAAGCTGCTGCATGCGCCTTACCAACTCCTCGCCGCCGAACGTGAATAGCTCCGCAGGCAATCCATCAGCGCCACGGCCTTGTTGTTTTCAATCTGGTTATTGCTATTCTAACTTCGTCATAATCGGGCGGGGGACATATATTCCATCATCATCGATTGCGGGATCGGGTTCTTCATCTCTGCGCGGTGAATTGCTGCCTCCATTTAGGAGAGCAGAGAAGTGTTCCCTCCATAATCTAAGCACTCTATGGACATCAGTTACAAGGTCGCCGTTTCATTCCTAAGGAGTTTGCCCCGGTCTTAAAAACCTTCCGTCTGTCGCCGTATTTTTTGGTAGAATTTCGGCGTTATTCCTGGTGGCTAGCAGCTCAAGCTCCTCGCACTCACGCCTTTCTGCTTCTGCTTTTTTCTTCCTGGAAAAAGCGTTCTCGATTCCCTCTTCAACTCACGATAGCGTTCACAACTCCTCTTGTCGCGCTCGCTTTTAACGTAGACCTGTAGGCAGCGTCTTTCTTCGGTTGCAACGCGGGATTCTTAATCATACCAGTTGTTTTGTCGCTGGCCGCCGGGTAACCAATTTTTTCCTCGGCGGCAGTATGAAGTGCTTTGGAGATGCTCCCACTGCTCCGTATCCTCAGGATGAGTTGTGCCTCAGAGAGCAGGTGTGAGAGCGAGTTGCGAAATCTGGGCAGTTGTTGGATTGAGCTGTTCGACGTCTAGCTTTCCTTGTGTTTTTTGGTCTCCTTGTGTTTTCAGCCGCGTTGAGCCGGAGTTGTTATTAGGTTCAAAAAATGGATTCTATAGGAGCGTGATGAAACATTTCCGTCAACGTTGGATTTGACCGCTTCAAGTATAACAAATGGTTGTATTTCCACCTGTTTGCATTTTCCCGCACGATTTGCATTCACAGATCCGCCCTGCACTTGACTACTAAAGTACTCTCCAGACATCAGATGCTGTCGAATCTTTGGCATACTTATAAGAATGAATTCCCCATCAGAGTCACTCTCAATGGCTTACCTAGAATCTAAAAATGTGGTCCCTTCCTACCCTTGACCTATTCAATAGTTTTGCATTCGTGCTGCTGAACACAACATTCCATACCACAAAATAAGTAAACACATGTTCAATATATTACTTGCCAGAATGTGCGAGGAAATCGTCTTCATCTTTCTCGCGAAGCACACACAAAATGAAAGCTAAAATTGTATAAAAATCCTAAAAATTATAGAATATCGTTATTCCTCAAGCGTCCGTTAAAGTATATAGCGATGTGAAAACTCGATGCCTAAAGAATCGAACGCTAAATCAGATTAATACATCGAATCGAAATCCAGCTCTGTGTAAACATCTTTTGCTCGCGGTTAATGGTGAATCCTGAAGGTGGCTATACTATATGGAGAATAAATGTAGATACAATGCGTAGTGTAGGACTATTGGTATACTGTTTGGTAGTACTGGAAAGACGGCATAATGTGTGAACATAGTACGTCGTAGGGTTGATATGAGCGATATTAACAGCCTGAGGGAATACGACAACTACATATAAAATAATGTCTCTGCACACGTGGTCAGGTATTCAGGTTAAAGTTAAAATTTGTTTTTTTCGGGTTTGTGGTTGTAAAGTCTTTGTACAATATTTGGTTAGTTACATGATGAAAGTGCAAATAAAGAAAAAATTAAAAATTATATTAAATAAATAAAAATAAATAAAATAAAAGATTAGAAGAAATAAAACAAATAAACAAAATACAACAAAATAAATAAATTAAAAACTAAACTAAATTAAATATAAAACGACTAAAATAGAATGAAGTAAAATGAAATAAAATAAATAAAATAAATTAAAAATAAGAATGAAATAAAATAACAGTAATATAAAAAACGTAAGGAAGGCTAAGTTCGGGTGTAACCGAACATTACAAAACTCAGCTGAGAGCGTTGGAGACAAAATAAGGGAAAATCACCATTTAGAAAAATGAACCTAGGGTAACCCTGGAATGTGTTTGTATGACATGTGTATCAAATTAAAGGTGTTAATGATTATTTAAAACATAGTGGGCCTTAGTTCGAGATATCGAAATAAGGTGGACCAGGGGTGACTCTAAAATGTGTTTGTACGATATGGGGTATCAAATTAAAAGTATTAATGAGGGTTTTAGAAGAGAGTAGCCTAGTTGTATATGTGAAGGCGTTTTCGAGATATTGACCAAAAATGTGCGACCAGGGTTACCAGAACATCATCTGTCGGGTACCGCTAATTTATTTATATATGTCATACCGCGAACAGTATTCCTTGACATAGATTCCAAAGGGCTTTTGATTTCGACCTCCAGAACTTTTTATTCTTCTACTTAATATGGTAGGTGTCACACCCATTTTACAAAGTTTTTTCTAAAGTTATATTTACGTCAATAAACCAATCCAATTACCATGTTTTATCTCTTTTTCATATTTGGTACAGGAATTATGGCATTTTTTTCATTTGTCGTAATTTTCGATATCGAAAAGTGGGCGTGATCATAGTCGGATTTCGGCCATTTTTATACCTGGATAAAGTGAGTTCAGATAAGTTACGTGAACTATAGTATAGTAAAGATATATCGATTTTTGCTCAAGTTATCGTGTTAACGGCCAGCGGAAGGACAGACGGCCGACTGTGTATAAAAACTGGGCGTGTGACTTCAACCGATCTTACCCATTTTCACAGGAAAAACAGTTATCGTCATAGAATCTACACACCTACCAATTCACAAGGATTGGTAAATTTATGTTCGACTTATGACCTTAAAAGTATTCTAGACGAATAAATGAAAAAGGGCGGAGCCACGCCCCATTTGAAATTTTCTTTTATTTTTGTATTTTTTGCACCATATCATTAGTGGAGTTGAATTCTGACATAATTTACTATATACTGTAAAGATATTCAATTTTTGTTAAAATTTGACTTACAAAAAAAATTTTTTTAAAGTGGGCTGTTCGTCACCCGATTTTGCTAATTTTTATAGTGAGGGGGAACGTGCCTGCCAAATTTCATCACGATATCTTCAACGACTGCGAAATTACAGCTTAGAAAACTTTTAAATTACCTTCTTCTAAAAGTGGGAGGTGCTACGCCCGTTGTCCAAAATTTTACTAGTTTCTATTTTGCGTCATAAGGTCAACGCATCTGCCAAGTTTCATCGCTATATCCGTCTTTGATAATGAATTATCGCACTTTTCTGTGTTTCGAAATTTTCGATATCGAAAAAGTGGGCGTGGTTGTAGTCCGATTTCGTTCATTTTAAATACGATCTGAGAGGAGTCCCCAGGAACCTACATACCAAATTTCATAAAGATACCTCAAAACTTACTCAAGTTATCGTGTTTACAGACGGACGGACGACCGGACACTGGCTAAGTGAATTTCTTGTCTCACCCAGATCATTCTTTGATATATAGAAGGTCTATATCTATCTCGATTAGTTTATGCGGTTACGTATGATACCGTTTTATGCGAACAAAGCTAATATACTCTGTCAGCTCTGCTCAGCTGAGTATAAAAAAATTAATAAATTAAATTAAATAAAGAAAGTTAAAATTAATATAAAATAAAATAAAAAACCAAATTAAAATAAAGTAAGATACAAATTAAATAAAGTAAAATAATATAAAAAAAATAAATTGAAGTAAAATAAAACTAATATTAAATTTAAATAAAATAAAATAAAATAATATCAAATTAAATAAAACAAAATATAAAATAAAATTTAAAAAAATAAAATAAAATAAAATAGAATAGAGTATAATAGATAGATAGAATAGAAGAGAATGGAATATAATAGAATATAATAGAATAGAATAGAATAGAATAGAATAGAATAGAATAGAATAGAATAGAATAGAATAGAATAGAATAGAATAGAATAGATAGAATATGAATAGAATAGAATAGAATAGAATATAATAGAAATATAATAGAATAGAATAGAATAGATTAGAATAGAATAGAATAGATAGAATAGTAATAGAATAGAAATAGAATAGAATAGAATAGAATAGAGAATAGAATAGAATAGACAAGAATAGAATAGAATAAATAGAATAGAATAGATAGAATAGAATAGAATAGAATAGAATAGAATAGAATAGAGATAGAATAGAATAGAATAGAATATGAATAGAAAGAATAGATAGAGAGTAGAGTTAGAGTAGAATAGATAGATAGAATAGAATAGAGTAGAATAGAATAGATAGAATAGAATAGAATAGAATAGAATAGAATAGAAATAGAATAGAATAGAATAGAATAGAATAGAATAGAATAGAATATAACAGAATAGAATAGAATAGACTAGAATAGAGTAGAATAGAATAAAATAAAATAAAGTAAAATACTAACGAGTCTTGCTCATATTGCTTTATACAATTGTTTTGTTATTGACGTTAGAGAAAAATTGCAAAGTTACAAACGGCGATGGTTACTACGGCATTGTCTGAATTTCACTTCTCATCAGCTAGCTTCTCGGGAGCTAAGTATTGAACTCGAATCTCCAACATTCATACCAGTGTAAAGGCAGATGCCTTTAACGACTCATCCATATGAATGCCCCGCTGCTCGCTGTGCATTGGTCTCTAAGTGATGCCTTTGTTGTTATTCCTTTTTATTCACCATGTAAGTACATATAATTCTACATGCTATTTAATCCTAATAGTGTGGGAATTTTTAGGCACGCTTAAAAGCTTAGTAACAATGGATTTTACAGCATTGCTTTTTTCATTCTGAGTGTTAAAGGCACCTGCCTTTACACTGGTATGAATGTTGGAGATTCGCGTTCAATACTCAGCTCCCGAGAAGCTAGCTGATGAAGAAGTGAAATTCAGAAACATGTCGTAGTAACCATCGACGTTTGTAAACTTTGCAATTTTTCTCTAATGTCAATAACAAAACAATTGTATAAAGCAATATGAGCAAGACTTGCTAATTAATACAGATGTTAAATTAAATTAAATAATATAAAATAAAAATAAAATAAAATAAAATAAAATAAAATAAAATAAATAAAATAAAATAAAATAAAATAAAATAAATTAACCTTGTTGTTTGGCTGGCTTGAGGTCCGGTTTTTAAATTAAGAAACCAAAAGTACTTTTTGATTGTACCAATATATTTCGGTTACCCACGGTAACCGTCTTCAGGGCTGACTATAAACAAAAACATATAACATACAATAATAACAATTTACATAATTAACATTTATCTATATATATACATACATTTTACACGTCTTCAGTGGTTGGCGTGGAGTTTTCGTACTGTCCGTCTGTTTGTTATTAAATATCTGTATGAGCTTGCGCAATTATCGACGTCCGTTTTGTAGTTCATTCTTTGTTGGCCTGTGTTTTTATGATGTGAAGCATTTCCAATGTAAATCTCTTCGTATAATTTTGTTCTTGTTGAAGAATCGTCGCGTTGTCAAAGTTAGGAGAGTGGTTTTTCTTGTTACAGTGGGCCATTAGTGCTGTTTTATAGTAATTAGTTTCATGACAATATTTGAAGTCAGATTTGTGTTGCGCTAGTCGAGTTTTTAATTTGGCTTTAGTTGTTCCTACATGTATGTTTTTACATCTTTCGTTGTTGTTTCCGTTACAGGAAATTTTATAAATTATATTATTTTTCCGATTTTGGTATTCTAGCTTTGGTTTTGTTAAATATATTTTTAGTATATTTATCGGTTTGTGTGCTATCTTCACGTTCTCTCTGTTATAACAGTCGGATTTTGCAAAGTGTTCTGATAGCTTGGGTATATAAATTAAAGATTTAAATATTTCCGGGGTTTCGGATCTACTTTGACTTGTTTTAACTGAACATCTTTTAATTAAAGTTCTAATAATTTTATCAGGAAAATCGTTATCTTTTAATTGGACTTTTATTTTCTTCTTTTATCTCCGCGTGGTAAGTGTCATCTCATTTGTATCATATGTCGTATACAGCCCATTTCTGTACTCTTTATCATCGTTTTTGGATGTTTTGAGTCCGGTGGATGTAGGTTTCTTATACCACTTTAACTTTAATTGATTTCCTCGTCTAATAATGATTGAGTCCAAATATGGTAATTTTCCGTCGTCCTCCAGTTCTGTTGTGAATTTATGTTTTGTCAAAGGAATTTAATGCGTCAAGCATGTTTTGTACCTCGTTTTCATTTATAATTGGAAATAAGTCATCCACGTACTTTGTAACCGACCTGGGTTTTCTTGTTAAATTATTAAATGTATTATCCATCAATTCTTCCATCACAATATCTGCAACTATTGGTGAAGTGGGTGATCCCATCGGTAATCCTTTTATTTGCGTGTATATGGAGGTCGACGGAAAATTGCCGTATTAGATGCATCTACGTTTAAAGAGAGTTTTGCATCTTTGTTAAAATGATACGCTGATACGCTGTGTTGTTGCTGGTGGTGTCGATCCTATAGATTTTTTAAAATTACTGCTGTTAGCTTGGCTTTTGTTGAGTTATTTCCAATTCGGCGCATATGCTTTTTGACCGATGTAAACAGCAATGAATGTCTGTTGTTTTGTTAATTAATTCTTTATTTGTTTGAGATAATCTTCTCATTTACACAATTTACTTTTCGCTCGTTATCTGTTATGATTTTATTACAATTCGCACATATTTCTCTTTTTTATACTCAGTTGAGCAGAGCTCACAGAGTATATTAACTTTGTTTGCATAACGGTAATCCGTAGCGGCATAAACTAATCGAGATAGATATAGATTTCTATATATCAAAATGATCTGGGTGAAAAAAGAAATTCATTTAGCCGTGTCCGTCCGTCTGTAAACACGATAACTTGAGAAAATTTTGAGCTATCTTTATGAAATTTGGTATGTAGGTTTTTGGGCGCTCGTCTCAGATCGCTATTTAAAATGAGCGAAATCGGACTAAAACCACGCCCACTTTTTCGATATCCAAAATTTCGAAAAACTGAAAAAGTGCGATAATTCATTACCAAAGATGGATAAAGCGATGAAACTTGGTAGATGCGTTGACCTTATGACGCAAAATAGAAAACTAGTAAAAGTTTTGACAATGGGCGTGGCACCTCCCACTTTTAGAAGAAGTTAACTTAAAAGTGTTGCAAGCTGTAATTTCGCAGTCGTTGAAGATATCGTGATGAAATTTGGCAGGCACGTTCCTCCTATCACTGTATGTGTGCTAAATAAAAATTAGCAAAATCGGGTGACCAACATGCCCACTTAAAAAAAAATTTTGCAAAAAAATACAAAAATAAAAGAAAATTTCAAAATGGGCGTGCCTCCGCCCTTTTTCATTTAATTCGTCTAGAATACTTTAAGGCCATAAGTCGAACAAAAATTTACCAATCCTTGTGAAATTTGGTAGATGCGTAGATTCTATGACGATAACTGTTTTCTGTGAAAATGGGTAAAATCGGTTTGAAGTCACGCCCAGTTTTTATACACAGTCGGCCGTCTGTCCTTCCGCTCGGCCGTTAACACGATAACTTGAGCAAAAATCGATATATCTTTACTAAACTTAGTTCACGTACTTATCTGAACTCACTTTATCCAGGTATAAAAATGGCCGAAATCCGACTATGATCACGCCCACTTTTCGATATCGAAAATTACGAAAAATGAAAAAAATGCCATAATTCTGTACCAAATATGAAAAAAGAAATAAACATGGTAATTGGATTGGTTTATTGACGTAAATATAACTTTAGAAAAAACTTTGTAAAATGGGTGTGACACCTACCATACTAAGTAGAAGAAAATAAAAAAGTTCTGGAGGTCGAAATCAAAAGCCCTTGGAATCTTGTCAAGGAATACTGTTCACGGTATGACATATATAAATAAATTGGCGGTACCCGACAGATGATGTTCTGGGTAACCCTGGTCCACATTTTGGTCAATATCTCGAAAACGCCTTCACATATACAACTAAGGTCCCACTCCCTTTTTAAACCCTCATTAACACCTTTCATTTGATATCCATATCGTTCAACACACATTCTAGAGTCCCCCCTGGTCCAACTTAATAGTGATATCCCGAAATGGCGTCCACCTATAGAACTATGGTTCACTCCCTTTTAAAATACTTTTTAATACCTTCCATTTGAAACCCATGTCATACAAACACATTTCAGGGTTACCCTAGGTTCATTTTGCTAAATGGACATTCTCCCTCATTTTGTCTCCAAAGCTCTCAGCTGAGTATGTAATGTTCGGTTACACCCGAACTTAGCCTTCCTTACTTGTTTAATATACTTTTTTTCTTTTAAATTTTTACCTCTATTTCTGCATAACAATGTCACAGAAGTTAGATATTTTCACTTTATTACTAAAGCAAGATAGCCAATGTAGTGATAAATAACATTGTGAATCAAAATAGGTGTGATATCTTCTGCATAGACGTCAAAATTCCAAAGTGGTTGGATCACCTGATTTGTAGTTGACTATCACTATCTCATTCTGTATCTCTTTCTATCACCCGCTGAAGATAGCCGGCCCTATGCGCCGCCATATTGAACATCCTGTCAGGCAGTTGACAGATAAGATATCACACTTAGTTTGATTCACAATGGTAAATAACTTACCACTATTTTATTTCAGTAAAAAGAAAAGTTATTTAATAACTCCTAAATTATGTTATTATTTCTTTTTATATTTTACAATTCAATGAAAATGTTTTGAAAGAAACATTTGAAAATAAATATTTAAATAACTTGATAAATATTAAAGCAATTCAAAGTGAAACATGAGTTAAGTTGTATTAAAGTTAAAATAACAAACAATACAATAAAAGTACCCTCCAGTGAGATGAAACTTATTAAAAAATATAAATTAAAAGAAGAAGTAAAATAAAATAAAATTTAATTAAACCAAATTTATTCAGATTTAATTATATTAAATTTAATAGCTAGATTTTTTGAGCTTGAAGGCTTCGCAAGATGAATAAAACTTCTATTTTCTGTTTATATTCATTTATATTTTATTGGTAGATTTTTCGATTTCAATCTGAAGTCATTGTCCTGCGAAGCATTTTAGCTCAACAAATCGAGTAATTTACAATATCTAGTGTTATTAACTTTTATCGAAAAAAAAATATTAAAAATAATTTAATTACTTTGAATTTTACTGTCGATAACTTATCGATATGTTAGCAATATTTTATAGATCCGTTGTCGGCTTGTTACTTATTTGTTTATCGTGTCTTATCGAAAAGTTATCGATTTGTTATCAAAATATTATTGATATATTTTCCAAGGATATAATTTTCGGAATTTAAAGATTTCTTATCGGAGTGCTACCAATTTGTTATCGACGTGTTATGGAAAACTTATCGGTTTCCGGAGTGTTAGAAAATTACTATCGGCATGTTATCGATCTGCTAACGACGACTGATCGGTTTTTAGGAACATACATATTAAACTTAAATATGAAATCGATGACAAATGTATAACCCTCCGATAACAAGACGAAAAAAGCCAATGAGAAGACAGTGACAACCTGTTACCAAATCGAAAGCTCAAAGATGAAAATTCGCTATCAATAATAAACCGATAATAAAACAATAACTGTTCGGTGTCGGTTGCTCCCGACGAAGCTTTCCTCAAAAATTCCGGAACTATTGTATCTAGACGTACCCCTGTATGTTTACACATTGAACTTCACCAGTTCTTTTCACTCATGCCTTTTTTTTTAATTTGCTTCTGGGTAGTATTTTGCTCATTCTCATCCCAGTTAAAGTGATCTTATTTGAGTTATTATTGTAAACATCATCAGAGGGCAAATGATTAAACGAAGAACTAACGTTCAACGTACAATAAAGGACCAGATGACTATTATGTGTGCCTATATATTGGTAAGTGAGTATCTCTGTATCTGTTGTTATTCCCGGCATTTTTGCCTTTAACTGAGATAATATTTACGTTGCATAGATTTCTATTTTTGTTTTCGTTCATAATTAGCCGGTTGTTGTTTTACGTTTGGTTTGCTTTGGTTTAGTTTGGTGGATGCGATACTGTGGTAAATCGATGAGATGCTGCGAGTGTATTGATGTTGTAGCTTTTGTGCTCAACAAACATTTATTATCTACATATGTACTTAGTTCTCAAAATTTCACCTTCTAATGCAAGGAATTTCTCTTAAAATTTTTGTCAAAAGTATTCTCTTAGTAGAAGGCACACCACGCCGCGTAACATAATTTTTTTTTGTTTTACGTTTTAATGTAGACATGTAGATAGGTATAAAGACATTTATAATAAAACTTGCTCAGCTTTGTGGGAGCTATTTAACATATTTACATATATACGAAGGAAAATAGCAGAAATATCCACAGAAAATTGTTCGTAAACTCGGGAACTGTTAGGCCCGAACGCCAGTAGGTCGCAGCTACCTGTACATATATATAAAATTACATACTTAAACATAGTATAAACCCATACGAAATCACAACAACTCGTGCAATCAAAAACACCTCAAGAAGCAAGACCAAGCAGTGAGCAAAGTGCAAAACCTGAAACTTACATAAACAGATGCACAGCTCACCTCTTGCGGTCTCCGCCCCATGCTCCAACTATGAGGAAATCAATTTACTCACATAGATACACCCGTACGTACATATTTTTGAATGTGTATGTGTGTGTGTTTTGACGTTTCAGTTGGCACAGAAGTTGCAGCGCGTTACTGCGGAAACTCCATCGTGGAAAATGAGTTTCTCACACAATTTGCGGGTATGTATGCGTATGTAAGTAAGTGTATATATGGGAAATGAAAAATGAATACAAAAAAAAAGTAAAAAACAAACGTACAATCATCACAGCATAGTAAACAAACGACGTAACAAGTAAAACATATATAAAATGTGATAGAGGAAGAACGATGAGACCAAAACACTGCCTAGAAGGCGCAAGCAAAGCGCCCAGCTCTTTGAGCTCTATCTACAAATAACGAAATAAAAACAAAACAGCAAAAATATCTACACATAAAAAAGTATTTCATGGATATTACGGCTGCTTCTCTTCGTGTTTTTTCTGCTACCTTAAACGGCAGCAGCAGAGCACGGCCAGAGTTTTCCATACGAGCGCACATTGAGAGTAGCTCTAGCGTTGTTATAGCTGTTGATTGTTGACGGTGGTTGTTGGTTGCTATTTGTTGGTGGTGGTCGATATTCTCTTCCACTACTCAATTTTATCAAGTGCACTCGCTGCATGTTTGAAGATTGTGGTGGTGGTGGAAATTGTGGTGACTTTGATGGTGCTATTTCAGAGTTTAACCATTGACAATGTCGACGTTATTACTACCGATAGATGCGCCAATACCGATGCCCAACTGCTGCCTTTGCTCGTTGACTTGTAAGCCGAGGCAGAATCATTCTTCAATACGCGCGCGAAACGCCAACACGTCAAAGTTACAAACGTCGCAAAGTTCTTTTTTGTTTTACTGAAAAGAAGCAACAAAGTGTTTGTTTTTGGTTTTTTGTCGCTGCTGTCTTTTGCCTTAACATTCGTCTAAAGCATAATATAACAATCATATATGAAGGCTTTTGCATGTGTTTAGTATCTGTGTGTCAGATTTGCTGCAACACTCCACAGTGGGTGAGCTTGCTTGCGTGTTAAAGTGTTAGTGAGTGCGAGAGAATTTTTAATGTGTGTGCGCTTTTGTGCTTTCAATGCTTTCGTATATATAACTTTTTGCACAGAACGAAACGAACTGAGTCAAAGCTACTTTGCTTATGATACCTACAGCTACTTGGTCGTTCGCTGGCGGAATCCGTATCCACAAAGTACTCGAATTGACGCTGGTTGTTTGGTGCTGTCTAACAGACACTTGTAGTAGTAGCATTTTGACCGTACGCGAGGAAAGCCAGAAACGTTAACAAAGCGCGTTAATTTTGAGAAAAATATTTGTAAAGCAAAAATTTTAAATTACAAAAATTGTGAATTCTTTGAATCTTCAAAAACATTTCAAAGCACGTGCAATCGTGGAAACACAAACAATTGTGTTTAAATAAAAATTTAATACCAAACAACGATATTCATTGTTTGCCTGAAAACCGAAAAAAATTTTTGTACAATTGTCAGTGAAGTGGCAACAGCAAAGTGTTGTGAAGCAACATTAAAATCAGCTAAAAAAATTAAAAAAAAATTGAAAATTAGTTTAAAACTTATAATCAAAATATAATAATTTGATTTAAATAAAAATAAGGATAAGTGATAGTGAATGCAATATCTTATATATATATGAGTGTATAGTATACATACATACTTAGATATACCAATAAAATAAATAATAATAAAACTTTGAAATATTAAGAAGTGTTGGGTATAAACTCAAATGTAACGAAAACAAATGTAGCGTAAAAAAAGGATAAAAATCCTCAAACATATGCTAAGGCGCAGGTTAAGTGAAATGAATCGAAATCATTGAGCTACCCATAATAGTGAAAAACGCAAAAGCAACATCAAACTTAAGAAATTGTGTCCAAAGTGCAATAAAAAAATTACTAATAAAAGCTCAAAATATATTGAAATATATTACAGGCGAAAACCACAGCCTACAAAAGGAATACATAAAGAAAAAGTTAGTATTTGTTTTAAGTTTGTAAGGACCAAGATTTCGTTTTTATGTATCTAACAGCAAATAAAAAATTCCCTCTGTATGTGAATATGTATCTGTGAATAACAGATATGCACAGCATTTTTCTTAAAACTAAATTTTGTTTTTGATATAAGAAAATGCTTGACTGGGACATATTGTTGCAAGAATTGAAAAATTTCAAACAATTTAATAATACAATGAAATTAAACAAAATATTTTAAATGGCAATATCCAAAAACTTTGTCATACACCAAGCTTGACCTAGAAAATTATAATAACTTTGACATAGATGCATACATATTTATGTATGTATGCTTTTCTGTGTACTTATATATACATATATGCATGTGTGTTTATGCAAGTATGTATGAACATCTTGATTTATATACAAGAAAAGTTAGAAAGACATACATAAGTACCCCACTAAATTTTTTGGTTTTTTGTTTTTTTTTGAGATAAAATTAAACAAAAAATTCAAAATAAAAAAAGGAAACGAAAATTTACAGAAAGTAAACAAAAATGTAGATTAATAATTGATAAAAATAAAAACTGAAATATTAAAAGATAATAAACAAAATTAAAAACGGAAAATTTAAAAATAACAAAAAATAATAAAATGTAATGGAATTACAAAAACAAAAATAAAATGCTCTTAAAGTAAATATAAAGTATATTAAAAAAAATTAAATTAAATTAAACAAAATTAATAAAATCATGCCAGATAAAAAAAAATATAACACATACATACATACACATAAGAAAACAAAAACAAGTAAGGAAGGCTAAGTTCGGATGTAACCGAACATTACATACTCAGTTGAGAGCTATGGAGACAAAGTAAGGGAAAATCACCATGTAGGAAAATGAACCTAGAGTAACCCTGGAATGTGTTTGTAAGACATGCGTATCAAATGGATGTATTAAAGGGTATTCTAAGAGGACCATGGTTCTATAGGTGGACGCCATTTAGGGATATCGCCATAAAGGTGGACCAGGGCTGCCTCTAGAATTTGTTTGTACGATATGGGTATCAAATGAAAGGTGTTAATGAGAATTTTAAAAGGGAGTGGGCCTTACTTCCATAGGTGGATGCCTTTTCGGGATATCGTTATAAAGGTGGACCAGGGTTGATTCTAGAATGCGTTGGTACAATATGGGTATCAAACGAATGGTGATAATGAGTATTTTAAAAGGGGCGGGCCTTAGTTCTATAGGTGGACGCCTTTTCGAGATATCGCCATAAAGGTGGACCAGGGGTGACTCTAGAATGCGTTTGTACGATATGGGTATCAAATGAAAGGTGTTAATGAGTATTTTAAAAAGGGAGTGGGCCTTACTTCTATAGGTGGATGCCTTTTCGGGATATCGTTATAAAGGTGGACCAGGGGTTGAATGCGCTGGTACAATATGGGTATCAAACGAATGGTGATAATGAGTATTTTAAAAGGGAGCGGGCCTTAGTTCTATAGGTGGACGCCTTTTCGAGATATCGCCATAAAGGTGGACCAGGGGTGACTCTATAATGTGTTTGTACGATATGGGTATCAAATTAAAGGTATTCATGAGGTTTATAAAAGGGAGTGGTGGTAGTTGTATAGGTGAAGGCGTTTTCGAGATATCGACAAAAATGTGGAACAGGGTGCCCCAGACCATCATCTCTCGGGTACCGCTAATTTATTTATATATGTAATACCACGAACAGTATTCCTGCCAAGATTCCAAGGGCTTTTGATCTCGCCCTGCAGAACTTTTTCATTTTATTTTTCTTAATATGGTAGGTGTCACACCCATTTAACCAAGTTTTTTTCTAAAGTTATATTTTGCGTCAATAAACCAATCCAATTACCATGTTTCATTCCTTTTTCCATATTTTGTATAGAATTATGGCATTTTTTTCATTTTTCGTAATTTTCGATATCGAAAAAGTGGGCGTGGTCATAGTCAAATTTCGGCCATTTTTTATACCAATACAAAGTGAGTTCAGATAATTACGTGAACTGAGTTTAGTAAAGATATATCGATTTTTGCTCAAGTTATCGCCCAAGTATCGGCCGAGCGGAAGGACAGACGGTCGACTGTGTATAAAAACTGGGCATAGCTTCAACCGATTTCGCTCTTTTTCACAGAAATAAGTTGTCGTTCTAGAGTCTAAGCCCCTACCAAATTTCACTAGGACTGGTAAATTTTTTCGAATTATGGCATTAAATGTATCCTAGACAAATCAAATGAAAATGGGCGGAGCCACGCCCATTTTGAAAATTTCTTTTATTTTTGTATTTTGCTGCACCACATCATTACTGGAGTTGATTGTTGACATAATTTACTTATATACTGTAAAGATATTAACTTTTTTTTTAATTTGACTTTAAAAACATTTTTTTTAAGTGGGCGTGGTCGTTATCAGATTTTGTTAATTTTTATTAAGCATACATATAGTAACAGGAGTAACGTTCCTGCCAAATTTCATCATGATATCTTCAACGACTGCCAAACTACAGCTTGCAAAACTTCTAAATTACCTTCTTTTAAAAGTGGGTGGTGCCACGCCCATTGTCCAAAATTTTACTAATTTCTATTCTGCGTCATAAGTTCAACGCACTTACCAAGTTTCATCGCTTTATCCGTCTTTGGTAATGAATTATCGCACTTTTTCGATTTTTCGAAATTTTCGATATCGAAAAAGTGGGCGTGGTTATAGTCCGATATCGTTCATTTTAAATAGCGATCTGAGATGAGTGCCCAGGAACCTACAAACCAAATTTTATCAAGATGCCTCAAAATTTACTCAAGTTATCGTGTTAACGGACAGATGGACGGACGGACGGACGGACGGACGGACATGGCTCAATCAAATTTTTTTCGATGCTGATGATTTGATATATGGAAGTCTATATCTATCTCGATCCTTTATACCTGTACAACCAACCGTTATCCAATCAAAGTTAATATACTCTGTGAGCTCTGCTCAACTGAGTATAAAAAGTTAAATTAAATAACACAAAAAATCTAATAAAACAAAAAGCAGAATAAAACCAATTAATACAAAATAAAATAATATAAAATTAAATATCATAAACGAAAATAAAATTAAAAAACATCAAATAAAATCAAATGAATAGAACAAGTCAAAAAAATTAAATCAAATTATATAAATTAAAATAAAATAAAATTAAGTAAAATAAAAAAATTAAATAAATAAAAATAAAATAAGATAAAATAGAACAAAATAAAATAAAATAAACAAAAATAAAATAAAATAAAGTAAATACAAATTTTTTATATTTAAAACAAATTAAAATGAAATAAAGTAAAATAAATTGAAATAATAAAATTTAATATTTATTTTTAAGAAAGCAGCTAACAGTTAACATGGTTCTAATTTTTTGTTAGTTTACATCGTTCTCATATTTTTTATATAATCTTTATTGTCTATATACTTATTTACTTCTGACGAACAAAGAAAGCAGAACCATACACTGCATTGCATTGGTATGTAATTAAATATAGACCAAAAACTAGACATTTAATAGCTCGTGCGTTGAAAATGGGATAGGGGGAAGGCATTTCGAAGTATATGTTATCGATCACCGCTCATATAAAACTTGTTGTCCTTAATGGAGCAGGCCCATGGTCTCGGACCTGAGCTTCAAAGAAGTCCTGGGACCACAATATTGCCCCAACAGAGAAGTGGCAGAGCATACTATAAGCGTGTATACCGATGATTCCAATTAAACGGAAGGTGTGCGGTTCGCTTTTTATCTTGTCGATCCAGAGATAACTTGACCTACAGGATACCAGATCACTGAAGTGTCTTTCAAGCAGAGATTGTAGCCGCGAGGGAACCATAAATTACAGAGGGAGCCACCTTAAGCTGCAGTCGCGTCAATTCATGCACATCACGTCATCAAAAAGTGTCCTGGAATGCAAAGAAGCATTGAAAAAACTTCGGCCAGGCCGGACCATGCATCTATAAAAGGATAGAAGATAACGAAATGACCGATGAATTGGGCGCAGCACTCGATGAATCGACGGTGGGAGAAATCAAAAGGATACATGAGTTGCATATGATCCGTCAAGCAGTAAATACGTCGACAACGTTAGACTCACAATACTAACTGGACACTGCTTTCGGGCGTCACATGCGTATAAGTTCGGCATAGTCAGTAACAAAGGTGTAGGAAGTGCGAGCTACGGGAAGAAAGGGTTGGGCACGTTTTATTTTCATGTCCTTGGCTCGCGAGAGCAAAGTTCTAACTAGTCCGGGCGGCAGAGTTACCAGACCTCGAGGCAGCAATTAAGTTAAATCCTAGAAAACTTCTTGTACTTTATGACATAAACCCTGGAACCTAATTGGGGTTTTCCGTTTCGTCGCAAACGAATTTCAAGCTAACCTAATGGAATAGGCTTAGTACTGTGCGAGGATCCCTTGAAACTAGATCTGATTGTGCGACAGTTTACAACGCCATTACATTGCCTGCTGAAAAAAGCCCTGGGTATTAAGCTAGGACTGGCACAAAATCGAAAAGTCTGGCTTGCTCTACATTGGTTCTGAGCTAAAAATCTTTTTATTTGGGTATTCTTAAAAAGTTTTATTTTTCAAAACATATCGCTTTAAATCACACAAAAATATGTTTGTATTTTTCTACTGTAAAAACGTATTTACACTTTCAAATATCACAAGATTATTTACAATCCCAAGAATCTTGTATGTCAGTATATTTAATGTGCGTAAAAATGTCAATATTTTGTGTGGCGCCATTTAACCTAATTTTTCAATTACAAGAGCAGCATAAAAATAAAATTACAACAACAAAACCAACGAAACTAAAGACTTCATAGCCGAAATTGCGTTGTCAAAAATACTCGGCATTCAAGCGTAAAAAAAGTAAAAGGCAACACTGGTGCACTCAACAGACGAATTGTCATATTGCGCCAAACACACTCACGCACACATCCATACACACACGCATAGACAGTGCAATTCATTGCTGTTATTTAGCGGCCGGCATTTTGTGCCAATTAAAAGGCATAATAAATTTAAAAAAAATCTAAGGCGACGCCCAACAAAAGCGGCAAGGAAAATTTAAATAATTTCTACAAGAACTAGTGGATTTTTTACATTTTAATTTCAAATTTTATTTTTATATCAGCAATATGTATGTATGTATGTATGTTGCATGCTACATATTTGCATGCACTAATTTACTGTTATAACTATGAATGTGTGAGGGGTGTGTTTCTTACAGACCTGTCAGTTGTTGGTAGGTTATAGACAATTTTTATTTCTTCTTTTTCTTCAACTTGTTCTTCTTGGCCAACTTGCTGCATGCACATTGGTTGCCGAACTTCGTCGCTACGACATTCGTGTGCGTGGTACATGCGCGTGTGTGTGTGCACATTTTACATATATGTCCATCTGAGTGTGCCACTTCTCGGTGCTGACACGTTTTCGTTTGCCTATTCTGTTGGCAATGCCAATGGTAACGGCAATAAAACGACAACAAGTGCTGCAATTTTTCGCAATACACACACGTTCACACACAAATAATATGTACACATACGCATTCAAATGACTTCACTTAGTCCAAGCAGATTTCGCACGAATTAAATATAGAAATGAATTTTGTGCGTTTTTTGTGTGTGTGTGTAGTGAAATTTAATTGCACGCAATTTATAAAGATGTAAAAAGAAATATAAATTAAAAGTGTTACGAAGTGCTGCTATTTTGGGGACACTACCCACAAATTCTTGCCATCTATATATATAATAATCAAATTCTGTGTGTGTGTATGTTCGCTATAGAAACGCATTTCCCACACTTCAATCATCACCAAATTTTGGTTATAGGGTCTTTCTATCAACGGGAAGGTTTTAGGCTTAAAATAATTTCAATATATAAAAGGGGCGTGGCACCTCCCATATAAATGGAATCTTTGGTACTGCATAACTCTGAGGGTATACATGCCAAAACATTGAAATTCAGTAAGGAGTTATATGAGGTCAATCCCTAACACCGCCAAGAAAATTTAGAATTGGGAAAAAGGGGGCTTGGTACCTCCCATACAAATGGAATATATCATAATGCATATCTCTGGATGTAGTAATGGTAGGATAATGAAAATTGGTAAGGAGCTATATGACGTTAAGTCCTAACACCTCCAGTAAAATGTGGAATGGGGAAAAAAGGGGCGTGGAACCTTCCCTACAAATTTTTTAGAACTATGACTGCTGTACAAACTTAGGTTATTTTAAAACCTAAAGTTTGACTGCATTGTTGAGTTTAGGTGTTATTCCTTTTGGACGTTCAGTAATCTGCCGTCGTTAAAAACATTTAGCTTCAGTCTATTAACATCTTCTATAAAAATCAAATTCTGTGTGTGTGTTCCCTATGGAAACGTATTTCCCACACTTCAATCATCACGAAATTTTGGTTATGGGTTACTTCGATCAAGACGAAGGTTTTTCATATTTCAGAATTAAGAATTTTATATTTAAATTTTTTTTTGATTACATTCAAAACCAAATTCCTGGTGAAGTGACGAAACATAAATCGATCGACACAGTTACAGATGAAGATCAAATTGTGGATTATCTAATTGAATTTCTAAACTCTTTAGAACCACCTGGAGTGCCTGCGCATATATTAACTTTGAAAATTGGCTCACCAATCATGCTTCTTCAGAATTTAGACCCGCCAGAATTGTGCAATGGAACCAGACTTTGCGTTAAAAAATTAATGCCGAATGTAATCGAATCATCACCGGTGAAAGCACAGGTGAAGATGTGCTCATACCACGTATCCCAATGATTCCTACAGATTTGCCATGTAATTTTAAGCTCTTACAGTTTCCTGTACGCATTGCTTTTGCAATTACAATCAACAAAGCACAAGGACAATCGCTTACGGTTGCAGGATTAAATTTAGAGAATTCATGCTTTTCCCATGGCCAGCTATATGTTGCTTGCTCTAGAATTGCAACGCCAAAAAATTTGTTTATCTTTGCACCGAACGAATAAACCAAAAATATTGTGTACCCACTTGCATTACAATAAGACACAATAATAAAATGTTTTAAACGAAAATTTCACAAATATGCGTACATAATTCAATTCCATTTACAGAACAATAAACTAAATTATCAACAAACAAAACAGAAAAAATAACGCAACATTCGTTGGATCTCGGGCGTTACAACATACGCCGGGTAACCCTTTCCCTGTAAGAAAAGGTGTCCATAAATGGGAAAGGAGGCCCATAAATGATGACCAAACAAAAAGCAAGCGAAACTGTTTCTGGGTTATATTTCAGGTACCTTTTCATCTAGCAAAGGTAGTTCAACGTGTAAGGTTTTCAAATGGTAAAGTTACATGGTTACATACCTACCAGCAATATTTCTAATTGCTTCCTCTTTTTGGGAAACAAAAATCCATCGGTGACATGATACGTCCCTTGGCATGCGCAACGATACACGGAAACCTGAGTTCGGGTACAACCGCACATGAGTATACATTTAAAAATTAGAGCCTTAATCTGAAACTTTTTTGTACTTCACATAAGATCAAATTAAATTTGGCTTAAAATGTATATAAAACCAGTTTCGTGAAAGTTTTTCTTCAATTTAAAACTGGAGTAGTTTACATTTGCATTTCAAAGAAAAAAGATTGTCCGCTCCATCGACAAAAGGATAAACTGGTTATTCTCAAGTATGTTCATCGATGATTGGGTCTATATATTTTTCTTATAAAGTGGTTTTTGTAGTTTCTTTAGGCATAACCTTTTATAACTGAAACATGTTCTTGTTTTTGAGAGGTTTTTTCAGCTAAGTCGTTGAGCAAACTTCTGGTATTACTACGGACGCTTTCAGTCAAAGTAAGGCCCTCACGATCAGGCCAGTTTGACCTAACTTAATTTGAATCACTTTTGAGAAGGCCACGACTTGATCTTCCTGAGTGCATCTTTGTACGGCTGCCCAAGTTTTGTTATTAAACATGCCTTGCTTATATACGTAAGCTAAATTTTGCTCAAATATAATGATATACTGAACAGGAGAAGCATACAATTTGCAGTTATTTCTATGCTAAAATTGAAACTAAGCTATTATATTTAGAGAAATCTTAACTTTTGCTGATGACCTTCTTTTTTTATTTAAATGTTTTCAAATTTTTTACAGCTTTCCATTTCTTTTAACTTATTTATATAGACTACTGCTCGAATCAGCAGAGTTTATTCTGCTCGAGTTCTGACTTTTCTCACCCCTGTTCCTCGCCGTCACGCTTCCATTCTCGTTTCCACTCTCATTCAGTGTTGCCCCTTCTAAAACCAATTTCATGGCTCACATATCTCTAAAAAAGCAAGGTAAAATTGCATCCAGGAAACGTCAACCGATGTCGTCAAAATATGTTGTCGACTCGATTTTCAGGTGGCGGCCACCGTGGTGTGATGGCAGGGTGCTTCGCCTATCACACCGTATGCCCTGGGTTCAAACGCCGGGCAAAGCAACATCAAACAATTTTTGAAATAAGGTTTTTCAATTAGAAGAAAATTTTTCTAAGCGGGGTCGCCCCTCGGCAGTGTTTGGCAAGCGCTCCGAGTGTATTTCTGCCATCAAAAGCTCTCAGTGAAAACTCTGTAGATGCCGTTCGGAGTCGGCATTAAACATGTAGGTCCCGTCCGGGCAATTTGTAGGAAACATCAAGAGGAGCACGGCTGAAATTGGAAGAGAAGCTCGGCCTTAGACCTCTTCGGAGGCTATCGCGTCTTACATTTATTCATACATTTTCGGCTATATAAAAGAATATTGTGAAATTCGTATTGAAGAAAATCGCCTGTTTTGAAAATTCTGATATCAACATATTGGAGTATAAAATTGTGGTCGATTTTTAAAAAAGTTGGTAGATGAGGTAGAAAAGGAAATTGCCAGAGAGATGGTAGATCTACCAAAATTGTGGTAAAAGGGCTACACGGCTCCCATTTTTATTCTTATATCCCTCCACCTTTAACTGTTTGTATCTCCCTTATCTCTTATGTAGCCTTTCTGCTCTACACCTTCGACTACCATTATCACTACCACTCCAACTTCTACATTTATGATGTCCGGAAAATCCTATGTATATATGCCACGAACGCTTTTACCGTATCCATACATACATTCTGGTGGTGGTATAGACTAGGCTCATATAAAACTCAATCGAGTTCCATTGTTCTAACATGAAAAGTTCCCAATACATGCAATGAAGGGATTCAATTAGTTGGGGCGATGATTTTAATTTGATAATTTTTGGACAATTAGTTCAGGCCGCATACATACGTAATCAGAATTTTGTAATTTGTTTCACGACACAATATTAAAATGTAAAAATTATAATTTAAAAATAAATCTTTAGTTGGGATTAACGGACTACGCGCTTCGTCGTTCTCACGTCTTCCTCAGGGAAAAAGGAAAATTAACTTTATTTTCTCATTTCTAGAATGTAAGCTCCATTAAAGCAAGAAACAAAGTATAATTTTCAAGCAAAATCATAATATAATTTATATTTTTCTTTGCAGGAACCCATCGAAATAAGGAAACGTTTGGAAGAGGTGCGTTTACTTGAATCAAGACGCTCGGCTCGTTTGGCCGATCAAGAACGCGACACGGATTTCGCACGTCTCGCCGATATGGGTGGCGATCGCCGCCGCACATCACACAGCATTGAGGTGCCATTCTCCTTAACACCGCAAAATAAGTAAGTTTTTCAATATTATAAAAAGAGCTTATTAATTTTTTTGTTTTAATGACCGTACGCAAAAGTAATGACAACCTATATGTACATATATTTTCAAATAAATAAAAAGATACCATTCCAAAAAATTCTTAGCATCGCTTTGAAGTCAACCCGAAAATCATAATCTCATGTTAGAAAAATATAACACACTTTCAACGTAGTTTTATCGCCAAACGAAATGGAATCAAATACACCCTCTTTAGTGCAGAGTACGTAGTACGTTTAGCGAGATAAATAAACAAATTTTGTTACTATTTATACACGTGTTCATGTATACATACATATTATAGCTAATAGTAATATTTCTATTAGTAGTAGTACTCCTATATTTGTGTATGCATAACTCGCCATTGGAGGGTTGTGCCGGTTTAGGAAATCATTGAAAACAAATCCGTTTATCAAACGTTGAGTGATAACTTTTTAAATGTATCGTAGAGTACTTTTCGTCCACACTATAATTTGGATTTTATGCCAAATTACTGGACATACTTTTTTCGTTGCATATACTCAACGTGTTTAATCGGCTTTCTGACAGTTCTTTGACATTTTAAAGTATTGGCTATGAATACAATTTATCCTCTTAATGTTTTATTGAAGTATAAAAATTAACTTAAGTAATTTTGCTTAAAAGTTACGAATAATTATTTCATTTGGCAGGTGACTCAACTCACCGTTTATAAAACAAATTTTTTATCACCAAACTAACGGAAACATGTTTGCAACGTATCAATAAAAGCTGTGTTCGCTGAAAGCATCTATTTTTTCACTATGTACCTTATAAATTAAATAGATTAATGCTAGTGCAGACTACTCAAAACTAAGGCTGTTGTTGCTTATGATTTGAAGCTAATTTTGTATTAGCTGTCAGCGACATGACAAGAACCATACATTTAACAAAAAACGCACATTTGTATATACAAGTACAGCCTTACCTTGACAGATCGGACGCTCTGGATTCCGACATTGATTTTAACATTTTTCATGCTGAATTTCGTTAAAACTTTACTAAGCAACATCCTGGTTACAACTTAGAGCAAGTTAACGTAGTCGATTCGATATTCTCCTCATTTCCAATGCAATTATGACAAAACAAAATAGTGAAATTGAAAAATTTGTGCATTACACTCCTTTATATTATATGCTAAACTATAGAAAACCAGTGAGTTGTGTAGAGTGTCCCCTTTATAGACGCAGCTTTGAACGTGAATGAAATATCGCGCGCATACTTTATCTTTATGTAGTATCTTAGTATGTGTAAATAGACTTGATAAACATATTATTGTTTTGCTGACACACGTGAAAAGATACTGATGCCAGTTCAAAATATTTTTAAAATTTTATTTTGCAAATATTTCTTATACATCAAATATTTAATTTGGTTAAAGTCTAAAACAGGGGTCGACTGCTAATACGCCTCCAACAATATCGAGAGAGGCATCAAAAGATGCGTATTAATCTCGACAACAATAATCCGAACGCGGAAAAGAAAAATTTCGTCTCTGTCCGAAGCTATTTGCAGTTGAAGTTGGCAATTTTCATGTGGTTGTTGTAATGTTGTTGTGCACTGAAACAAATTTTGTGTACAAGAGGATTTTGCACGCATTTAATTTTCATCCCACCCCATTGGTGGACCGGCCAGGGTAATTTTTTATAAGCGCGGCCGAAGGCTGCTAACGCAGAAAAGTGTTCTGTGCAAAAATACTATGGATCCGACCCGCGGTTTCGGAGGGACCCGAAGTCATTTCGTTAATACCTTTTGAAGGAATTAAAATTTTTATTTTCCGCCTAGGAATTATTGTTTTCGAGGTCAATACGCGTCTTTTGACACCTCTTTCGAAATTTTTGGACGCGTATAAGCAGTCGGCCCCTGTTCTAGACTATTACCTTTAATTTAATTATTAAGGTTTAAAATTTTTCTACATAGGTATAAAATTTATAGAGAGCCGTTTTTTAAGTCAATTTTAAGGTTAATCTGTCCGATAAAATCAACAAAATGTATGTTTATAGGGCAGAAAAATTTTAATTGTTTTTACTTTTTAAATATATTTTAGAAAGTTTTTATTTAAGAAAATGTAATACTTTTAAATACTGTCGGGTCAAATTTGATCCATCTTACAAAGAACATATTTTTTCTCGGAAAATTTTGCAAATGATGTTTTTATTAGTTCTTATATATATTTTATTAAAAAAACCAGGAAGAGTAGTTTTGATTTTTCATTCATTTATAACTTTTAAAACTATAGGCTTGTTTTTAAAAATGTGATCTTCGGGTCCTATTTGATCCATTCCAAAAAATTATTATTTCTTGGTAGAATTTCTTGGCCAACCATCTCTTTGAAGAATTTTAACTTTCATTAATTGCTATAAATTGAATATTCTAACATGTTAAATTAATTTAAAGAACCTCATGAAGGTTAATGAATTCAATTCTGCAACTATTTTATGAATGCAAATTCATAATTTAAAGTCTGCTGTCTGCTTCACAATTAAGACATAAAATGTAGGGCCTTAACTAATTTTATTGTTTTTAAAATACATACATAGTATGTACATACAAACATATACACATGTCATATCTTAAGTTTCGACGCAAATATGTATGTATGTATAAAATTATTATCAAAACAGCAAAACAATTAATAATTAAAGCACGTCCACTTAAGTAGCTCAACGCAAGCCATTTAGAATTGTTTCATAAGTGCAATGTATTGTTTGTTTAAATATGTATGTATGTATGTACATATGAATATTATTTATTTATGTACATACAAATTCTCCTAGTTACAACAAATACTATGTAATAGTAAGTAAATTTTTATTACGCCGCGATTTCTTATCTAATCTCATGCAGACACCGGTATACTACATACATACATACATACATATACATAAATCATTTAATGTGCGAATAGACATAGCAGGAATTTTTTCACTAATAAAATTTAATTGAAAATAGACAAACATATGTACACATGTATGTATGTAAATAATTGTCAACAAATAATTATTTAATTAATGCGTTTATGCATAACCTTAATTTGATAGAAATATTAGTTCTGAATACATGGGTACATATGTATGTATGTATATCAAGTAAGGAAGGCCAAGTTCGGGTGTAAACGAACATTACATACTCAGCTGAGAGCTTTGGAGACAAAATAAGGGAAAATCACCATTTTACAAAATGAACCTAGGGTAACCCTGGAATGTGTTTGTATGACATGGATTTCAAATGGAAGGTATTAAAGAGTATTTTAAAAGGGAGTGCGCCATAGTTCTATAGGTGGACGCCTTTTCGAGATATCGCCATAAAGGTGGACCAGGGGTGACTCTAGAATGTGTTTGTACGATATGGGTATCAAATTACAGGTATTAATGAGGGTTTTAAATGAGAGTGGTGGTAGTTGTTTATGTGAAGGCGTTTTCGAGATATCGACCAAAATGTGGACCAGGGTGACCCCGAACATCATCTGTCGGGTACCGCTAATTTATTTATATATGTCATACCACGAAAATTATTCCCGCCAAGATTCCAAGTACTTTTGATTTAGCCCTGCAGAAGTTTTTCATTTTCTTCTACTTAATATGGTAGGTGTCACACACACCCATTTTACAAAGTTTTTCTAAAGTTATATTTTGCGTCAATAAACCAATCCAATTACCATGTTTCATCTCTTTTTTTCATATTTGGTACAGAATTATGACATTTTTTTCATTTTTCGTGATTTTCGATATCGGAAAAGTGGGCGTGGTCATAGTCGGATTTAGGCCATATTTTATACCAAGATAAAGTTACTTCAGATAAGTACGTGAACTAAGTTTAGTTAAGATATATCGTTTTTTGCTCAAGTTATCGTGTTAACGGCCGAGCGGAAGGACAGACGGACGACTGTGTATAAAAACTGGGCGTGGCTTCAACCAGTTTCACCCGTTTTCACAGAAAACAGTTATCGTCATAGAATCTATGCACCTACCAAAAATCACAAGGATTGGTAAATTTTTTTCGACTTATGGCCTCAAAAGTATTCTAGATGAATTAAATGAAAAAGGGCGGATACACGCCCATTTTGAAATTGTCTATTGTATTTGTATTTTGTTGCACCATATCATTACTGGAGTTGAATGTTGACATAATTTACATATATGTTGTAAAGATATTAAATATTTTATTAAAATTTGACTTTGAAAAAAAATTTTTTTTAAAGTGGGCGTGTTCGTCATCCGATTTTGCTAATTTTTATTTGGCACACATATAGTAATAGGAATAACGAGCCTGCCACATTTCATCATTATATATTCAACGACTCCCAAATTACAGCATGCAAAACTTTTAAATTTCCTTCTTTTAAAAGTGGGCGGTACCACCCCCATTATCCAAAATTTTACTAATTTTCTATTTTGCGTCATAAGGTCAACGCACCTACCGAGCTTCATCGCTTTATCCGTCTTTGGCAATGAATTATCGCACTTTTTCGGGTTTTCGAAATTTTCGATATCGGAAAAGTGGGCGTGGTTGTAGACCGATTTCGTTCATTTTAAATAGAGATCTGATATGAGCGCCCAGGAACATACCAAATTTCATCAATATACCTCAAAATTTACTCAAGTTACCGTGTTTACGGACGGACGGACGGACATGGCTAAATGAATTTCTTTTTTCGTCCAGATCATTTTGATATATAGAAGTCTATATCTATCTCGATTAGTTTATGCTGTTAGCGATTACTGTTATGCGAACAAAGTTAATATACTCTGTGAGCTCTGCTCAGCTGAGTATAAAAATCGCTTAGGCCCGATTTCAGCTGATATATTTAAGTATAGATTAGCAATTATCTGAACCCCAAACACAAACTCTTCTTCGATTTCTCCTTGTAGCGATAACGAGACTCCTCGAAGGTCTTGGAGAGTTTTATCGATGTTAATGGTTCTTTGTCGCATATTGGTCCGTTACGTCGGGAAAAGCACCATTAAGATATAAGACAGACCATCGCGGGAACGATTTTATATGCTCATGTTCTAGGCATCCAGCCCCTCCCTTCCGTGAGGAACAAAGCCTCGGCTTTTTGCTTAGACAAGCAACAAAATGCGCTGGCAGCTCTTGAAGAGTTGCACTATGCAGCCTTTTGACATTCTTGCGTTTATTGCTTCCTTAATTTAGCGCCATCCACAAGGCTGAAGCATATCATTTAGTATCGGTCAAATGACTGGGTTGTGCAATATGCATACCATGAGGAATATACAACGACAGTCCCAAGATCCTACCGTAGGCCCTTTTGCAAGTATAATGCACGGCTGAAGCTTTCTTTGTTCTCTCCTCCACACGTTTAAGATGTTGCCAGTCTTTCCCAAACGCCTGTTAAAATAAAATCCTCTTTAGGAAATCAGCCCAACTACTGTAGAACTCAGCAAGTTTTTCCCCATTTTTTATATTCAAAGCATTGACAACTGGCAATTCGTAGGTATGTACTACATGTTGTATATAGATCACTATCAGATGATAGTAGCAATGAACAAAAACAGTTTTCGTAAGCTTAAGCGAAATTCAAGATATGTATGTATTTGGGATGGTCGCCTACAACACTGTCAGTTAACAATGAGTTTTATCAGTGAAACTAAATATACACCTTTTGAAGGCAATTTGATAATTTTACGCCTAGTATGATTTATTTTTTCTTCTTAATTCATTTTTATTCACCTTAGCATTATTTTGGAGGCAAGCTTGATCAGATTTATTTATTTAGCTTACCTTTTGGTGCGTATTGCGTTTTAAGTAGACATTTCGCCGCTACTAACATATTTATTATTTCTATGGAAATGAAAAAAAGTAATTAAAACATTTTCGTATTAACGCAAGCGATTGCGATTAGGCGGCGGCACATTCAATCAGTCAGTCAATATGTACTTCGACAAGCAGGGCAGCCTCGTCGGTGCGTGATAAATAAATTGTTTGCGCCTGTGTTAGTGGACCTACTTTAGAAACTTGAAAGCAATAGCGCATATCTGTATGAACATGCGTTCATTGTAACCAGCAACAATCTTCTGTAAGCCAGCTTAAAAAAATGCTTTTTATAATTGATGTGGATGCCATCTTCGGTGTTGTGCCATCTTCAATGTCATTTTCCTTTAAGTCCTTTTTTGGTATTTCGCGCACTTAAGCTAAGCAACCTCATAAAAACTTCTTTTCGCATTTAAAAAGCGTCTATTATACCACAAAATACCAGCTAACTTGCGTATGGATCAGTGTGATATGTGCCAGTTTTTACGAGGATGCTTTGCTAACATATCGAATCACTCCAAAAAGGCATTTAGAAAAGCGCGGCAAATTGTTTCTCTGTGCAACTTATTAGCGTAAAATTTGCGACAAAATACCGAGGTATGAATTTTTGAATCCGCCGCAGGTGCTTCGCTTACTTCACATTCATTAAAGTATAGGTACGTTCTATAGCAAAGACTATTTTACAGCGTAATTTTGTTAGTATATTAACGGTTGGCTTTTGCTCTTTAAAAATATAATATTATGAGAAAATTGTTAAACACAGGGTCATTCTTTTGCAACTGGGCAATAAAAGAATGCAACTAATATATGCGTAGTTGTATACGTCTTGCAATCAACTGATTAAGCGTGCAGCTACAACAAAAAATTGTGAAAAAATTGCAAAGTTATATGGTGATTTAAATACGAACTTGTACATTTTTTATGTGCATACATACATATGTGAGGTTATACGTATGTATGTATGTATGTACTTACGATTAAGTGGAGAGCAGCGCATGATAATAGATCTAATGCTTATGAATGCACCGCATATGTATATATATATTCATATACGTTTCATATACAGCGCTAAAAGAGCAGGGGTGGCTAAATTTATTGAATGCCGACCACGTTCTAAATTGATAATTCGTAGCCGTGGCGCATAAATAAATAAACAATTAGAGCAGAAATGGCGTATGACTTATGAAATATACTTATTACATGCTTCATACATATGTACATATGTATGTATATACAACCAACAAGAAGAATGCAATTTGCACTTATAAACTAAGCTCATTGATTGATTTTTAAGGCCAGTCTTGAAGTATGCGCCTCAAGCTTAGATTGTGTGGAATATTAGGCCTCTACGGCAATCGAAATGGTATAAGGAATACATACTATATACATATAAGTAAATAGATATATACAAAAGTATGTTTTCCAAAATTGAAAGAAATTTACAATTGTTCTCGGTAATAAAACCAAATGAAATTTATTAAACCATTCTCTCCCTTTTGCTAACTACAAAAATTTTTTTACCTTTTATGATAAAATTTGTGTGTACATAGATAGGAATGTATTTAAGTAAGCATAAGAGGCAATTTGAGGGAGCGAAAATTAATTTCAGCACACAAGTTGTGAAAACAGCAGTGGCAATTTTTACGAAATTTCGTCAATTAAGTTCCCTTTTTTGTTTTCGAAAATTTAGAGAAAAGACTGTAATGAATTTTCTTGGTGAAACTATGCAAACCAATCTCTAAAACAAGTTTGGAAAAATCGAAAAGTCAGGATAATTTTATAAAAAACATCGCACTTTTTATTGTGAATTTTTAAAAAATTTTTGAGTATATAGTTTTTTGTCCAATAAATTACAATTTAAAAAAATAAAAAAATATAAGTCTCTTTTTTGACTATTTTTTAACTAAAACATCTATCGAAGAAAAAAATTTAAAAATTGAGTGCTAACTTTGAGAGACCAGTTTGTTTGAAAAAAATTGCTTTAACATGCAGCCCATGTAAAAAAATCCTGAAAATTATATAAAAAATTCGTTAAATTTTCTAGAACTTTCGAATTTTTTCGAAAACGGTTTTAATATTAGTTTGCATAGTTTCAATTACAAAGTTCATGTAAAATTTTGATTAAATAACCTTAAATAAAAATAAGTTAGAATTTAAGCGAGGGGCGACTCCGCTTAGCAAAACTTTTGTTTAATATTCATTGTCAATGCCATTTTCGTGCTCTCAGCTCCAGTTATGCATCTACTGAAATATAAATAAATAAATGTGCATAGGCTTTGCTTAAAAATTTTCAAATTTAGGCGATAGGTATATTAGACATATTTTTTATAGGAATTATGCACAACTTCTTTCAATTCTTCTAAGTTTTCTTATTTTAATATTAAAAACCTTTTTTTTTGATCCATCCTAATGTACATACATAGTCACCTACATGTACGTTAGGGCGGGCAAAAACAAAAATGTTGTACTTACCCTTTGGCATAGTGGTGTGATGCTAGCGAGTTCCGCCTATCACACCGAAGACCCTGGATTCATGTCCCGGGAAAAAACCCAAAAAAAAATTTTAAAAATGTTTTATTTTGTTTAATTAGAAAACAGTTTATCTCATCGGCGCCGCTTCTTAGCAGTGGTTTGGCAAACCCTTCGTGTGGAGCTATGGTTAGCAATACATAGTACGAGCCGTACCCGTGCGCATCTTGCGCAACCAATCTAAAAATCTCTTATCAAATATCAACAGAAAACAGCTGTTCTATCAATCAATCAAAACTTACATCTTACGCTGCCATCTGGCGTCTGAGAGCAACTGCCGGTAATGCAGTGCAAATATTCACAATAGTTCCATAGTACAAATAGATTTCTTTGTGTGCTCACAATCGTTTATTTTTAACAAATTATAAAATATAGCTAAATAAAATCACTACGACCAAAATTGCCCAAAGCTCGCTAATAGCCCTAATCTCCATCTTAAAACCAAAACTTTATTTATTGATTTGAATTCCAAATAAGAGCGAAAAAGGCACCCGTACATAAAAACGCAATTAGAAATAATACATGTGATTATAGAAAATGGAAAGATCTACAAAAGAGTTATTCGCGAATAAATTTTAACCCCAAATATTACAAGAGAGCTCTCGCAAAAACGTAGTTAGCACCAACCATAACTTTTTAAGAATGTAAAGAAGAAACTTCTGCTCTGGATTAGCTCACATTTTTTTGTTGTAGGATGTTGGAGGATACATTTTCTTCTAATTGAAAAAACTTGTTTCTAAAAGCAACATCAAATGCTGAATCCATGATCTTCGGTGCGGTAGGCGGAGCACGCCACCATTATACCACGGCGGTCTGCATACACACTATACAAAAAAGAGAAAGACATGTTTGGGTCGACCCTAACTTAAATACATTTATTTTACTTTCTGCCCTAACGGACCTTGAGAGCTTTGATTATGTTTATTATTTGAATTCGGCTGCTTATTTATGCTCGCTTTGTAAATATGTGTAAATTTTTAGTGTAATTTAGTGTGTAGTTTGCCTTGAAAGTGTTTTCGACCTTTATTTATTCTATAAATTATTTGATTTTACCCTTTTTTCGGCTTTTAAGTGGTAATGTTTTTTTTAATTTTCTATTGGTGTATATGTTTGTTAAAAGGTAGCATTATGCTTAGGCCTGCTAGTAAATATAACTTGCGAGTAAAATTATACTATTTGTGACAAAAAAATTCAGTAAAAAATTAATTTGGAAGCATTAATCTTATTATGAGTAGAGCTAACGACTTCCTCTAGAAAACAAGCGAGATTTCCAAGCTCGAGAAATCAAGGACTCGGCGTCTCTCTAGATTCTCTTTTCTCGGAATTCTCGTAAATCGCTCGAGCTTCTTGACATCAAGTTTAATCGCTGTATTAGTTGAATGTTGAAGAAGCTCGTTAGAAGCCGAGACTCGTAATTTATACTCGAACAAACTCGAGAATACACAAGCTCTCATTATGAATAAATAAATAAATGTAAGGCGCGATAACCTCCGAAGAGATCTAAGGCCGAGCTTCTCTTCCAATTTGCGTCGTGCTCCTCTTGATTTTTCCCTACAAATTGGCCGGACGGGACCTACATGTTTTATGCCGACTCCGAACGGCATCTGCAAGGCAGATGAGTTTTCACTGAGAGCTTTTCATGGCAGAAATACAATCGGAGCGCTTGCCAGACACTGCCGAGGGGCGACCCCGCTTAGAAAAATTTTCTTCTAATTGAAAAATCTTATTTCTAAAATTTTGATGTTGCTTTGCCCGGGAGTTGAACCCAGGGCATACGTGTGATAGGCGGAGCACGCTACCATCACACAACGGAGGCCGCCGCTCTCATTATGAGTAAACATATTTTTACGACCTGCACAAAATTGAATACCAAAGTACTTACCTTGAGTATCCATGGTGCAGGTATCTGGTTATTCCCAGTTTGATAATACTAGATCGCTTCGGTGTACAGTGTTCAGCGTGAGCTTCAATTGTACATTTCATTTCAGATAAATTACTTTTCTACATAACACGTGGCACCGTCCGTTTAAAAGAAAAATGTCTCCACATTTCCTCTTACGATAAAACTTGATAAATGAAATATCATTGCTTCAAAACTATTTTTTGCTAAATTATGGCTTATTATTCTAGTCTACGACCCTTTTAAATTTGTTTTCTATCTAAGTTGCCTTGGTCTTTTATTGATCCCGTCCATTTTTACTAAAAATATTTTCTGCTATAAGGAAAATAAATGTACACAAATTCATTACGATATGTTAATTTTTCTTCGAGTTATGGCTCCCGAAACATAGAAAATAGCTTAGTCATAAAAAGGGCGGTGCCACACCCATTTTCAAAAATTTTAGTGTTTTCCAATTTAATGTTATAATTAAATTTACAAAGTAGCATTCTATTGATACAACGCTCTTTTTGGCTAAGATATAGCTTATTATTTTTGTCTACGGCCCTTTTAAAAATCTTTTATATAAAAGCGGGCGCGGTCCTTAACCGATTTCGTTAATTTTTCTTCAAAGCATTCCTTATAGTAAAAGAAACCTCTCTGACGATAGGTTCAACCATTTTTGATTTATGATTAATAATATTTGTAAAATTGATTTTGTCACAAGTGAGCGGTGCCACGCCCATTTTAAACAATTTTTTTTTAATTTTTATCAAGAATCTCAATATCAGTCCACGTGTCAAATTTCTACATTCTAGGTGTATTATTTACTAAATAATCAGGTTTTATGTGTTTTCCAAAATTTTATATAAATAAAAAGTGGGCGTGGTTATCATCCGATTTCGCTCATTTTGAATACCAATCTATTCTGGGTCCAGATAAGCTCGTGTACCAAATTTGGTAAAGATATCTCAATATTTACTCAAATTATCGTGTTAACGGATAGACGGACGGACGGACTGACGGACATGGCTCAATCAATTTTTTTTTCGATGCCGATTATTTTATATATGGAAGTATATATCTATTTCGATTCCTTTATAACTGTACAACCAACCGTTATCCAATCAAAGTTAATATACTCTGTGTGCAAAGCACGCTGAGTATAAAAAATGTAGTACTACATACAAATATCCTACTTCTTCAATATTAAGCCACATAGTGCATACCAGAAATAATAATATACAAACTTTGATTAAAAAACAAATATTTTGTATTTTACATGAAGGTGAGTGAAAACTATTAAGTTTTGATTTGGAATCAAGATAAATTTCCAATTGAAAAAATTGTATAAACTAACTGAATCGGATAAGCAGATTTATTCATATGATTACGAAATCATAAAATCATAATAAACAAATCTGTAAAATAAATACATAGATAATGTTTCACATAATTATTGTTGCTATGAAACAAGCAAAAGTCACAAAAAAAGCTAACAATTCAAAGTTCGCTAAAAGCGGCTTATGCTCTAATCAAAAACATGAATTTTTACATATGTACATACATACATAAATACAAATAAATGTACATACATGCATACATCTTTTAGCCACACTGAAAGCATAACATTGTGATTGGTATCTTATTTTATCATATTATTATTACGAGTTCTTGTTGTTATTGTTACTGCTCTATTATTTCTGACGTTTTACTGATGAATGCGGAAATAGTAAATTAATTTAAATGTGTAGGTATACGTCCATACATAAGTATTATCTCATTTAAGAGTATGAGTGTATGTATTAGGGCGCGCCCATTCTTTAAACTTTTCTTAAGAAACAACTTTCCGATTACATATTTGAAAATTTCAATCCCACAAGTTTCGAAGTTTCTGTAAAACAATGCTTACCAATCAACAAAAATCTTTATGCATGAAATTTAGTCCATATCTGCGTACAAACAAAAAATCGAAAAAATAACTACAATTTTGCAAATGAAATAAAGAATTCAAATAATAGTGTTTATTTTCTCTAAGAAAATAAAAAAATTCAATATAATTTTTATGTGCTGAGCGATATAAAAAACAAACAAACATTTTTTTCTAACGAAAAAAAGCTCTAAAAATAATTGTTATTTTCTGAGCAAAATAAAAAACCAAAAAAAATTTCGAAAAATACGTGTTATTATGAGAGCGAAATAAAATAACTCAACTGTCTCCCGACTGACAAATTTAGTATCTCCGTAAAGAAACAAATTTAAAAATAACTGTCCCTTTTGAGCGAAATCAAAAACTCAAATAGATAACTATTTTCTCAACGACCCGTTGAAACCAAGCTCATCCTGTTAATTATATTTATAAATTTTTATTTTAATTATTAATTCTTGTTAGTAATTTCTAATTTTTATATTTTTATTTTTGCCCAGCCTTTGGAAGGCAGCTGCCTTCTTAAGAGTCGAGATCTAAAACTGCTCAACTACAGAGAAACTCACCAGCTGAGAAATCATAGACACACAAATAGGATAGATCCAATGTATACATATGATTTAGTAATTACTAAAGAAGATAGAACACTTTTTATGGCAACGAGCGAGTCCGAAACATCAATTAATATCAAGTGAGGGTTAAAATCTTCATACAAACACAGGAAATGTTCGTTTAGTTGGAAATTGGTTCTACATGGTTTAGGAATTATAGGTTTATAATGCTTAGAAACTCGGCGGAACATTTAAGTTATTTCGTTCAAAAGAAATGGGCTTGAAATCGACCCATTTAATAGTATATCCATAAATATTACTCATAGCAATTCTCTACAACTTGCAAGGGTATGAAGATTTATAAGTCTTAACCAATTAGTGTAAGAAGGAAGACTATACGAAGAGTCCATTGAAGATTTCTTAATGCGAAAAGTAAAAACTGTTTTGAATTGATTCCAGCCTATCTACATGAACTTCATAATGCGGATTCCAAATTATGGAACCATACTCTAATATCGGCCTCACCAATGTTGTAAAAACGGGTTTCGTAACGTAAGGAGAGCTAAATTCTTTTGACCATCTTTTCACAAATGCTAAAACTGTGGTATTAATATGAGGGTTGAAACTAAGCTTGCAATTCATTGTAACGCCCAAGTCGACAAAAATATCAACGGTCTCCAGAGTTTGGCTATTAATTGTGTAAGAAGCTGGCTGTACGTTCCCACGTGAAAACACATGCATTTACATTTTTCTATGTTGAGCGGCATATAGGAGGAGATCCAGCGAGTAAAACCAGGCTGAAAACCAAGCAATTCGAATTTATAGACAAGTAATGAGTGCCATACATTATCGAATGCTTTGCTGAAATCAGTGTATATAACCGCGGTGTGATGATTGTTTCACAAACCATTCGAGATGTGAGTTGTAAATTCAACAATTGGTTGTGGTTAATTTCCCCTACAAAAGCCGTGCTGAGAATTATCGATCAATGTAGAAATCGAGAATGTAAATTGATTAGTAACGATTGCTTGGAATAGGTTAGGGATAGCGGAGAGTTTTTGCTATACCACGATTAGTTTTCAAAAGACGACTTGCTACCTTTTTTATGGAGTGGGATTAGAAAAGACTCCTTCCCAGCCGTCGGGAAAATGCCATTCTTTAAAGAGAGGTTTAACAGATCAGACAAGTCCCTTGTAAATGTATTCTGCACATTTTTTAAGAAACATGATGAAATTAAATCAGGACCATATTTGAAGGGTTCTTTTAGTGTCTTAAGATGTAATAAAACATCTTCTGAAAATAAATGTGGAGCATAGATTGAGTTACTGAAGTGGAGTTCATATGGATAATTTGCAGGTGAAGAATCGGCCACAGCGTAGTAATTCGAATAAAAGAACTGAGCGAAGAAGTTTGCAATCTGTTGTTGTTGTTGTAGCAGTGCATTCGCCCCATCCAATAGGTGCTGACCAATCACATATTGTCATCAATATCATCTAACGGGAGTCCAAGGAAACTTGCTGTTTCAACAGGGGTGGACCACAATGGAGGGGTTTTAGAGTCGTTGGTTCCACATTACAATTAAAGAGATGGTTGGTGTCATGTGGGGACACATTGCAAGCGGGGGCCATATATTTTGTATATCGGGTTGATTCTGGATAGGTAAGAGTTTAACCTGTTACATTATCCAGATCGAAGTTGAGCTAGAGTGACTCGTGTTTCCCTGGGGAGCATGCGCTCCTCTTCTGCAAGTTTTGGGTACTGTTCTTTGAGTATTGGATTCACCGGGCAATTCCCGGCATAAAGGTCCGACGCCTGTTTGTGGAGTTCACTGAGGGACCTGCTTGTGTTTTTTGGCTTCATAGGGCTGAGTTCTCAGGTGCCGTATTTCCTCATAATTTTTACGCTAATTGAAGATTTTATTACGGCTCTGGATTTTCGGTACAATTGCGGCTGCATGCTCACCAAAATGTAGATCTTGATCAAATATCACACCCAAGATTTCGGGGCGCAGGACAGTCGGTAGCCTGTGGATGTCCAAATGGTCGACATTTGGAACGTCCATGTTATAAATAAAGTCGCGGAGGATTTAGTCGGTGATAATTCCAGGTTTCGCGAGCAAAAAAACTGGAGAGATCAGGGAGGTAGCCGTTTATTCTGTTGCAAAGCTCATCGATCTGTTTGCAATCTCTTGATTGTCGCTGGGAATAATTTTTCTAAACTTCATGGCAGAAGGGAATCCGTTAATTCTGCGCTAATTCGGGTTCCAAAAAAGGTTTCCTTTGATTTTACATGTAAATTTTATAACACTTTTTATTAAGTTCAAAATACTTATGACGGAAAATAGCGTACTGTGCATAATCGGAGTGTAAATCAGTTTTCTTATGTAGTTTGGATAAACGTGATACTTTTATGTTTTAAGGCTTTTAGCTCTTTAGTAAAACAGGCTTGCACTGGTTCATTATATGAGCAAGTGCGTTTGGGCACATATTTTTCAAATTAAGTATAAATGGCCTTATTAAAATGTAAAACGTTTTGCTCTATATCATCTTTATATTGAGGCAACTCTATTTTAGAAATTTATTTATTTAATTGTTAAAGTAAGTTTTGGAAAAATCAAAACAACTGGTTGAAACAAAAGTTTTATTAGCGTAGCCGAGTTCGTTGGTTATGATTTCGTTAGTTCAGATGGAATTTATTATTAATTATTTAAAACTTAAAAATTCACAAAAATTTCAACTTTTCAAACAAATTAACTCACGTTTTCGCACTTAATTTTATCACTAAATATTTTATACAATTTTAGCCAAATAAGCACAGCAAAAATAACAAATAAGGAAGGCTAAGTTCGGGTGTAACCGAACATTACATACTCAGCTGAGAGCTATGGAGACAAAATAGGGGAAAATCACCATGTAGGAAAATGAACCTAGGGTAACCCTGGAATATGTTTGTATAATATGTATATCAAATGGAAGGTATTAAAGAGAGGGGAGTGGGCCATAGTTTTATATGTGGACGGCATTTAGGGATATTGCCATAAAGGTGGACCAGGATTGACTCTAAAATTTGTTTGTATGATATGGGTATCAAATTAAAGGTATTGTATCGAATTTACTTGCAAATCCTTTTATTTGCCCTTTTTGCTAAGTTCGTATCACTATACTGTTGAATAAATAACTGCAATATTGAATAATGGAAAAATGGCCTTTATTAAAGTACTTCACAATAACACTTATACTTTGCAACTAGCTGGCTTAATAACCAAACTGATAGCTTAAATGAACTGACTTTCAAAATAATACTGCTATGGTTCGCTAGATAGCGTCTTAATCAAAACTGCTGAATAGCTCAAATCAAACTGAATTCCAGCGCCTCTACATTTGCTGCCTTTTATACTCTCTGATTTCAACGTTCGCATCTTCTAGGCGCTTCCAGAATCTACTAGTTGCCATCGGCTCTCAAACTTCTCAGCTGTAACTACAATTGCACGATTTTATAGCTTCTCTCATTGCATACTTTCAGGAGCATCTCAGATATATGCATGTGTTTGTGCATTGATTCTCCGCTGCTCGTATACGTACATGGTACATATGTGTAGACGCAATTATTGTTTCGTTTATGTAGATACTTAATGACTGATCTATGGATGTGCATAATATCACTGTTTAGCATCAGCTTAGAGATAGCAGCACCCCTTAGTTTTGCTAATATTCGTAACAGTATTAATGAGAGTTTTAAAAGGCAATGGTGGTAGTTGTATATGTGAAGGCGTTTACGAGATATCGACCAAAATGTGGACGGGGTTACCCAGAACATCATCTGTCGTGTACCGCTAATTTATTTATATAGTTATGCAATACCACGAACAGTATTCCTGCCAAGATTTCAAGGGCTTTTGATTTCGCCCTGCAGAACTTTTTCATTTCCTTCTACTTAATATGGTAGGGGTCACACCCATTTTACAAAGGTTTTTTCTAAAGTTATATTTTGCGTCAATAAACCAATCCAATTACCATGTTTCATCCCTTTTTTCGTATTTGGTATAGAATTATGGCATTTTTTTTTCATTTTTCGTAATTTTCGGTATTGAAAAGTCGGCGTGGTCATATTCGGATTTCGGCCATTTTTTTACCAATAAAAAGTGAGTTCAGATAAGTGCGTGAAATGAGTTTAGTAAAGACATATCGCTTTATGCTCAAATTATCGTGTTAACGGCCGAGCGGAAGGACAGATGGGCCACTGTGTATAAAAACTGGGCGTGGCTTCAACCGATTTCGCCCTTTTCACAGAAAAAAGTTATCGTCCTAGAATCTAAGCCCCTACGAAATTTCACAAGGATTGGTAAATTTTTATTCGACTTATGGCATTAAAAGTATTCTAGACGAATTAAATGAAAAAGGGCGAAGCCACGCCCGTTTTGAAAGTTTCCTTTATTTTGTATTTGTTGCACCATATCATTACTATAGTTGAATGTTGACATAATTTACTTATATACTGTAACGATATTAAATTTTTTGTTAAAATTTTACTTTAAAAAATTTTTTTTTAAAGCGGGCGTGGTCGTTCTCCGATTTTGCTAATTTTTATTAAGTATACAAAGTTTTACTAATCTTCTATTCTACGTCATAAGTTCAACTCGTCTACCAAGTTTCATCGCTTTATCCGTCTTGGTAATGAATTATCGCACTTTTTCGATTTTTCGAAATTTCGATATCGAAAAAGTGGGCGTGGTTATAGTCCGATATCGTTCATTTTAAATAGCGATCTGAGATGAGTGCCCAGGAACCTACGTACCAAATTTCATCAAGATACCTCAAAATTTACTCAATTTATCGTGTTAACGGACGGACGGACGGACGATCTCGATCCCGATGATTTTGATATATGGAAGTCTATATCTATCTCGATTCTCAACTGAGTATAAAATGCAACTTCACAGCTATAATGACGTTTGCGGGTAAATCTCCCTAGCACACATATAACTTTTCATTCAATCGCTTCACGCTTATGATAAAATGTGCCTCTCTCTCTCGACAGCAGAACAAAGTACACGGGGCGACAAAATACCAGTGATTACAAAAATCATTTGGCAATTGACTTTGAGTTGATATCGTTTGAACGCACTTACAGAACTATTTTTATTGCAGCCATAACAAGGTTCAATTACGTACATATGTATGTGTGTATGCATATTAGTTAAGTTATAATAACGCTAAACACATACAGACCCATTCAGCGAGGCGTCATAACAAAAGTGACAGACAAATGATAAGACAAGTTAAGTTACTAATTTTTTGAAAGGCAAACACGCACACCACTACCAATACATTTTACTACCATGGCGTATACGTAATCGAAAAAAAACTTATAAAAACATTAGGGCAGTTCACGACCACAATTTCAAACAGCTGCTATTCCTGCAAGAACACCTTCGGTTAGATTACAAATGGTTTCAGTAGAAGTTTTTACTAGTTTTTAGAAGGAAATTGATAAATGTTTGCGAGTGTGGGTATATGCGTAAGATCTTTTACAATTTCCTAACATTCTGCTGCGCAAATTTGTTTCAATTAAATATAGAATCACGTGTTGTTTTTAACTTATGTGATCTTTATTAAAGTCATGACTTGTATGGTTCTTTTCGTTTGATGGTTGCTGTGGTAATTGCTATGGTGATTTACTATCTGGTGCATTTTCATGCAAATGCATACTTTTGTCCGCTCCTATGCAATTAATCGTAAATTCCCCCAATAAGTAGTATTTCTTCAACTTGATATGGAGTGTGCGCGCGTATTTTTCGAACAGATTTTAATTCAAGTTTAATGGGGGGGTTTACATAGCTGCTGATAGTAAAGTATATGAACTTACATATGTAGTTGTGCACATATGAGTGTATGTATGTGTGTTTATTATTATCATCTATCAAATGCGGCACGTCACTTGATTCCTAGAAATTTACGCAGCCACTATCATGCTATAACAGCCGGCGCTTACCGCTCAACGGCACCACCCTTCGCAAAATTAGTATATACATACAGACACATGTTTTGAATTTCTCCCAATAGGCATCGTGCAGCTTGTTTATTATTATTGTTATTAGTAAATACGTGCTTGTCGTTTTTTAGAGCTTTTTTGTGTGTTTTTATTTTGTTTGCTTTAGCTCGGGACGTTTTTGCGTCTATATTTTTGTTTTGATACTAAAAACTATCCAAGAAAAATCAGTGAGATATTTTACTTTTTTTCTAAAATTTATTTTACATGCTATCATTTACCAACATTGAAGTTTTATGTTACGTTTATTTTATTTTATTAAATTTATTATTTTATTTCACTTCCAAAGCATCAACGGCAAAGCAAATTCAGATACATAAAAACTATAATTATCAGTGATAACCTTCGCTTGAACACCCACCTAGAACTACTTTATTTCAATCTGCAAAATTTTATCGTGCGCTTCAAGGCCAACCACTCGCTCAGTTACGGGTATTCACACAAAGGCAAGTTTGTCATTAGTAGGAGCTTGTAGTCAGCAAAAACAAAAAAAAACATAAAGATATAAAAAATCAATGCGCAATCTTATAACTAATACAATTATCTACATTTATGTAAGTACTCATGCAATTAAATTAAATGCATATTGGGATTATTATTAATCGTTATTGGGTTGGACATGCCTACATATGTATATATATAGATATGAATGTATGTGCTACAAACCAGTATTAATTAGTAAGTATTTTTCAATTTTCGCTGAATAAATTGAATTCATAAATTGAAATAAGGAGGTTTACATGTAAATATGTTTACCTTACAAAGATTATCAACTGTGCGCCATAAATGTCAGCTGCAGCACTAATGAGGGAGTAAGAGCTTACTGTGATTATAAATAATAAAAAAAATTTAAATATTGCAAAAATATGATAAACAATTCAGTTTTTAGAGCTACATTTTAATTAGTTAACACTTTTCGAACTTAAACAAATTGAGCAACTCAAAGTGGTTCTTCCTGAGCGCGATAAGTTGGCCGCTTTGGAGTAGTGGTTTACAATTTAGAATCATAATTTTCTAATCAGTTTTGCGCAAATCAAAGTAAGGCCTCCTTAGTTAGCAAATATTTAATAAAATTGTATTATGTGTAATAGGGCGGGTCGATTTAAAAATCGCTCATTGCTCTGTGAAAATCGTATTCTAGGGATCAAAATAAGAACTTTACCGGAGGAACCATACCTCTAAAACGGATTCTGACCCCCAATTTGGGTCGAACTTTGGGGTAGGGGCAAATTTTGAATATCCCACTTTGGCCTCCAAAGTTAGTGGGGGTCGGTCATACATTTGGATTCGATTGGAGCACTCTAAATGGGTCAAAGTGGGATTTTCAAAATTTGCCCCTACTCAAAGTTCGACCCAATGGAGGAATTCAGAATCCGTTTTAGAGGTATGGTTCCTTCGGCAAAGTTTCTTATTTTGATCCCTAAAATACGATTTTCACAGAGCAATGGGCGATTTTTTTGCCTCCCCACAAATCAACCCCCCCTAATGTGTAATGTCCGCCATCAGGATGCTTCAAATATTTTAAGTATTTTTTTATCTCTTTATGCAAAACGCTATTGAAAACTGGAATATGAACTCTTCGCCTAAGATAATTTGGAATCAACTATTATAGTTTTCCAGCTCATTGCGTGACTTGGGGGCGATTGGCGTTCTGTGAAGTTATGAAAGAAAAAACTTCAAACAATGAATTTGTCAAATGTAGAAAAATTTTATTCATTTAATCACTTTACAGAACAAGAACTCCCCTAGACAAATAAACACGAATAGATAAACCTTTTAACTTCACAGTTTTAATATGTAAGCTTTTTCTTCATATTATTTCTATTAGAGAAAAATATACATTTAAAAACTAAGACTTACTGAATACAGCCCTTGTATTATAGGTAGGCCTTTCATTTACGCGTGTTAAATAAAAAAGAATTCTTTATTTCTAGACTGTTTTCTAAAACAATAGAAATATGTTTTTAAAACCAATTTTTAGAGCAATTCGTCGCTCACTTAAATTTTTAAACGTGATTAACTTAAAAATCAACCCAACATGCATCTCTTTCAAACAATAGTTTATTCACCATAGTAGTATGGCTGTTCTTATGCTGCTCAAGATCTCCCCACACCAGCTGGCTAAGCTTGGGCTCTGTTGTTGTTGCTGTTTTGGCTGTGCTTCGCCCCATTCAATAGGTGCGGGCATCAATATTTTTTAACGGGAGTCCGAAGAACCTTACAGTTTCAACAAGGTTGGACCAAAGAGATGTGGGTGTTAGAGGGGTAAGTTACACATTGCATTGAAATTATGGTTGATATCATATGGGGACACGTTATAAGTGGGGCATTAATTGGGTATTTCGAATCTGATTTGAATAAGTAAGATTTCTCCCAAATTATTAAATAAATTATAAAATTAAAAATTGCTTGAAATAAATGTTTTCATACATTTAAAAAAAGCAATAAGGGCAATCGCCGATTAACTCATACATAACAGACAACATTTGGTTAATTCGTTGCAGTTCTATAAATAGAACAAAAATAGCAACAATACCAAATTTCTCTGAAACCGCCTTACAAACATGCATAACTTCAACACATAACTACATACGAAGTATGTGATGTGTAGAAGATTAATATTTGCAAAAGAAGGCAATTGAGAAAAACTTTACAACAACTAAGCCATGACGTAGCTGAATGCGTTTGTAACCATTTCAACTATCGTAGGAGTGCGGGTTCGAGTGAAGAGATTTACAATATATAATCGAAACAGCTGTCGCCTTGCCCGTCCTGATGTCACGTTGTTAAAATTTTTCCCAAATTATTAAATAAAGTAAGATTTTAATTCATTACAGTTTCCAGATCAAAGTTGAGAAAGACCGATTTTTGTGGATGTCTGTTAGGGCCTGTTATTGCTTCTTTTCTTAATATTCTGCCTTCTTGAGTGCCGAATTTCTCCAGGGTTCTTACGGAGATGACTTCTCTCTCTTCAATCAGATGTCTGTTGGGTTTCCAGGATCCTGGTTCAGCATTTAACTTCTCTCCTTAATGGCGAGTACTCTCGCTTCACTGTGTAGATGATGTTCTGTTGTAACCCCAAAACGTAGGTTACCACAATATGTGATCTTAACTAAGAATAAACAATCCAAGCATCGTGAAAAACATTTCAACTTTCAATAAATGAGTAAGACCTATTTTTTGCGACTTTCTTTGCATAAAAACAATAAAAAAATCGAAACTGTATAAAATACGCTACGAGGTGCACTTAAATCATATCTATAAAAACTGTCACGTTAGATTCACTTGTATGTTTGTATGTTACGTATACACCGGTACCCGTCTTTTCAGGTGGTACGTATATGTTTGCGTGTAATTAAACATACCTCTATATGCACTAGATATGTGTGTGCGATTATATTAACATTTATCCCAATAGTAAGTTAAATAAAGTAGATATTATATTTCTTTGCAAATACAAATTTCAAAATATTTTATCACGCACTAGCAACATTTTGTATTGATGTCCTCTTTTTCTAATTAAATGATATTGTAACAGTAAGAGTGCCTTGAAAAATTCAAATTCATTGCTTGACGCATCATTCTAGCCAATAAGGTACTATGTAATCAAAAAGTTTGCAAAAATTTCACAAACTAGTTTTAATAGTTTTTCTAGACTATTAAGTAAACTTTCAAATTATGGATGCAAGTACTTATAAAAATTTTCGTTTGCAATTTGTTTTTTAAGATGTCAAAATTTCACATCCTGTATGGATTAAGGTAGTATTTTCTTTACAGTATAAATCAACAAACCGATGATTGATAGCTGCTTACGATTTCGAAATAGTACTATTCGGTCGATAATGAAAAATGTTTATTGGGTTACCATCGTAAGCAACGCGTCATAAGTCGTAACAAAAGTTTTCCTATTTGTGTACTTAGTTTGCTTCTTTTTATTGTTGTTTAAAGTTTAAACACTTTTTGACGTCATGTTGAAATTTAAACTCAATAGTGGACATTCGTATATACAGCAGCGATCAGAAAACTAGCAGTTGCAAATTTTTATATCATTTCGTCAATTAAACACTTTTTCGAGATTTTAAGAACAGGCTTGCATTAAATTTTGTAACAATTAATTTGTTTTAATCTTGAAAACATTTTCGAAATAAAATTCAAAAATCCGAAAAAGCCCTATGAAATCTCGAACATTTTATTTATATTTTTCTGCTATATTTTTGCCTAACAAATTGCAAGTTAAAAACCTTTCAAAAGTGGCATAGATTTTTAAAATATTTTTTTCAGAAGAGTGTATCAGAGTTTCTCCTCTTCTTCTGCTCCCTTCGCAAAAAACTTTGCAAAAATAAATGCGAATCTTGAGAAACAGATTGTACTAGAATTATTGGGCTTCAGTACTGTATAGCCACAGCAAATTCGAAAAGATCAAAATAAAAATTTAATATTTTTGTAAAACTTTCCAGAGTTTTCGATTTTTTTCGAGTATGTTTTTGAGCTGGGTTTGTTTAATTTTGGTTACAAAATTCCCTTAAAAATATGGAAAGTTAAAAAATAAGAATTTAATTTAGGTAGTTTTATTAAAACTCCACTGCTATTTTTCTTTCTGCTGCTGTATCTACATAAATAAACATGTTCACTAGCTTCACGTCAATCGCCACATGTGTAAATACTTTCTACCCACTGCTCTTGTAGTCACAAATCGTATTACATGTACAAATATTTTTAATGATTTGAACATATCGTAAATTGCATTTAGGCCAGAAGTTACTTTATTGCTATTACAAGTTTTATGTTAGTGTTACGTTAATTGTTCGTACGTTTGATTTTTTTCAAAGCAACATCATTTGCAGTTGATAGATGAACTGATCATAGTTGGGGCTACTTGTTCGGGCATTCAAACTTATTTATTATCTTCAAATTCTATATGCAGTTCATAATTTTTGTGGTTAATAAACGAAATATTAGCTCGCTTTTATGTTGCACTGGAATTTTATGGAAACTTACATTTGTAGCGTCGACCAGAACATGGGAGACAGTTCAATACGTATACACATCCCACATACTTATCTACGTTAGGCTGTATCTTTTGAAAAGACCTGGTCCGACACCCACGAGTTCAAGAAAAGTTGGATGTATATAAACTCAAACTGATTCAAACTGCTTCTATCTTCTAATAATCCAAAGCGATTGAAGGCAAATCAGGCATATACTAACAAGATTGAAGTGTTTCGCAGCTGAGCATAGTCGAGTCATATTCACCCTAAAACTTTTACTTTTTAATATTTCTTTAAAGAGACCATTCCTCCATACTCCTTATAACTTAGATTCATTCATGAAAATGCTCGCAAGGGGATTTTGGTGGAAAATGCGGATTGTAAGTGAATCCAAAGATTAAGAAACACTAGGATGTTCTGTGTAAGAGAGCAGCTATTTTTTGGTATCTCAATTTTAGCCATACCTAAGGTGATTTTTCTTGAGAAGCATATAGAGAGTTTACATAAGTGTCCAGCATTACTTTAACGCTGAAATCGATATGACCTTATATAAATTAGTGTCACCCTCCGAACTTCTGCCGATTTCCTTACAACAGAGACATCGTTCATTGAAGATCTATAAGCAAAAACCCCATAAAGAATAATAAACCCTGTTATACTGAGATGGTATAGTTATAAGTTAGTAAATTAGATACATTAGGATCTAGCAACTTGTCTTTCTTTCAAATTTAAGATACACATTTTTCAATCTCGAAAGAGTTGTTTGTAACTCCCTCGGCTAGGCGCACAAAGCAGAGTTACAAACAAATAAATATAGTTTAAAAAAACTAAAAAGCACGCTTTTAAATAATAGCGAACTAAAAAGTTAAAAATAATTTTCAAAATAAGTTTAAAACAATAATGAACGAAAAATACTAGTATTATTGTGGAAACGCGTCGAGCGCTCCATATACGAAAAACATGGCACAAAGTACGACTTTTTCACAATAATATTAATATTTTTCGTTCATTATTGTTTTAAACTTATTTTAAAATCTATTTTTAACTGTTTAGTTCGATATAACTTAAAAGCGTGTTTTTAGTTTTTTAAACTATATTTGTTTGTAACTCTCCTTTGCACGGCTAACCGAGAGAGTTACAAACAAATATACATATATTCATACATACAAGGGAAGCTAATATAAGCGTCCTAATATGCGGATATTTTCGTACAGAGTTTTCCGGGACGAATAGCGACAGCCATAAAATTTGCTACAAAGAACTGAAAACCGACGAATAATTTGAAATCAAAACCCAATTCTTACTATGTATTAAGCTGGGTCCATTTATTAACCTATATCGCGCCATCGATTTTTCGATAGGTTTTGGGCTCAGGAAAAAAAGTTCCACTAACAGCCCGATTCTTAACGTTACCGGTAAAAATAGTACCCAGAACATTATGTAACCGAAAATCGTTACCAGTTGTTTTATTCGCGATTCTGGCCAAAGTGGTAACGCTGTCATCACCGAAAAACTCACCAGTGTCTGTGGTGAAATTTAAAAGTTGGTTTTTTCGCTTTACCCATGGCGGAACGATACAGGTGGCAGCATGGGACAGCTGAATAAAACTTTTTTATTTAATTTGATACATCAACTTCCGACGCAGTACGATTTTGACATTTGTCCATCGAATTTACAAAAACGAAGTACATGGAATTTTTATTTATGTTTCTAGGTATGTCACCATGCTGCCACCGTGTATGGTTCCGCCATGGCTTTACCGACGATCGCTCACTCGTAGATACGATGTTAACGAATAAACGGGACGATGTGTATATACATATGTGCATACATGCATACGTTTTTACATAGCTATATTGTAATATATACTGTGAAAGTACATGGAAACAAATATGTATAGCAAGAGGCAACACTTTTTATACTCAGTTGAGCAGAGCTCACAGAGTATATTAAGTTTGATTGGATAACGGTTGGTTGTACATATATAAAGGAATCGAGATAGATATAGACTTCCATATATCAAAATAATCAGGATCGAAAAAAAATTTGATTGAGCCATGTCCGTCCGTCCGTCCGTTAACACGATAACTTGAGTAAATTTTGAGGTATCTTGATGAAATTTGGTATGTAGGTTCCTGAGCACACATCTCAGATCGCTATTTAAAATGAACGATATCGGACTATAACCACGCCCACTTTTTCGATATCGAAAATTTCGAAAAACCGAAAAATTGCGATAATTCATTACAAAAGACAGATAAAGCGACGAAACTTGGTAGATGAGTTGAACTTATGACGCAGAATAGAAAATTAGTAAAATTTTGGACAATGGGCGTGGCACCGCCCACTTTTAAAAGAAGGTAATTTAAAACTTTTGCAAGCTGTAATTTGGCAGTCGTTGAAGATATCATGATGAAATTTGGCAGAAACGTTACTCCTTTTACTATATGTACGCCTAATAAAAATTAGCAAAATCGGAGAACGACCACGCCCACTTTTAAAAAAAAATTTTTTTAAAGTAAAATTTTAACAAAAAATTTAATATCGTTACAGTATATAAGTAAATTATGTCAACATTCAACTCCAGTAATGATATGGTGCAACAGAATACAAAGATAAAAGAAAATTTCAAAATGGGCGTGGCTCCGCCCTTTTTCATTTAATTTGTCTAGGATACTTTTAACGCCATAAGTCGAACAAAAATTAACCAATCCTTTTGAAATTTGGTAAGGGCATAGATTTTATGACGCTAACTGTTTTCTGTGAAAATGGGCCAAATCGGTTGATGCCACGCCCAGTTTTTATACACAGTCGTCCGTCTGTCCTTCCGCATGGCCGTTAACACGATAACTTGAGCAAAAATCGACATATCTTTAATGAACTTAGTTTACGTGTTTACTTGAACTCACTTTATCTTGGTATGAAAAATGAACGAAATCCGACTATGACCACGCCCACTTTTTCGATATCGAAAATTACGAAAAATGAAAAAAATGCCATAATTCTATACCAAATACGAAAAAAGGGATGAAACATGGTAATTGGATTGTTTTATTGACGCGAAATATAACCTTAGAAAAAACTTTTAAAATGGTTGTGACACCTACCATATTAAGTAGAAGAATATGAAAAAGTTCTGCAGTGCGAAATAAAAAAACCCTTGAAAGCTTGGCAGGTATTACATATATAAATAAATTAGCGATATCCAACAGATGATGTTCTGGGTCACCCTGGTCCACATTTTGGTCGATATCTGGAAAACGCCTTCACATATACAACTACCACCACTCCCTTTTAAAACTCTCATTAATACCTTTAATTTGATACCCATATCGTACAAACTCATTCTAGAGTCACCCCTGGTCCACCTTTATGGCGATATCTCGAAAAGGCGTCCACCTATATAACTAAGCCCCACGCCCTTTTAAAATACCCATTAACACCTTTCATTTGATACCCATATTGTACAAACACATTCTAGAGTCACCCCTGGTCCACCTTTATGGCGATATTTCGAAACGGCGTCCACCTATAGAACTAAGGCCCACTCCATTTTAAAATACTCATTAACACCTTTCGTTTGATGCCCATATTGTACAAAAAAATTCTAGGGTCACCCCTGGTCCACCTTTATGGCGATTCGAAAGGCGTCCCCTATGAACTAAGGTACTCCCTTTTAAAATACTCATTAACACCTTTCATTTGATACCCATATTGTACAAACACATTCTAGAGTCACCCCTGGTCCACCTTTATGGCGATATCTCGAAACGGCGTCCACCTATGGAACTAAGGATTGCTCCCTTTTAAAATACTCATTAACACCTTTCATTTGATACCCATATCGTACAAACGCATTCTAGAGTCACCCCTGGTCCACCTTTATGGCGATATCTCGAAACGGCATCCACCTATAGAACTAAGGCCCACTCCCTTTTAAAATACTCATTAACACCATTCGTTTGATGCCCATATTGTACAAACAAATTCTAGGGTCACCCCTGGTCCACCTTTATGGCTATATCCCTAAATGGCGGCCACCTATAGAACTATGGCCCACTCCCTCATAAAATACTCTTTAATGCCTTTCATTTGATACACATGTCATACAAACACATTCCAGGGTTTCCCTCGGTTCATTTTCCTACATGGTTATTTTCCCTTATGTTGTCACCATAGCTCTCAACTGAGTATGTAATGTTCGGTTACACCCGAACTTAACCTTCCTTACTTGTTACTATTATGTTTACTTATTTGCGCTCACAATTCTTTATTTTTCAGTATTGCCTTTTTCTAAACAACAACTTTTGTCTGGTTACATCGATGTTACCACCTATTTTAGTGGGTAAATAATTACCCAGTTACTTTCGTGGGCAGAATACCAAAAGGGTACAAAAGTTTCCACATGAAGAAAGTTGCCGTGGTGAAGAAAGGTTTTACCACATTAGAATCAGGCTGTAAGCATAACGAAAAAAATAATTTTCGAGTCTGCAAAATTTGAGTTTTTTGACTTTTTTCTTTGATTTTTAAGGTTTTTTTCATGACCTACTAAAAAAATTTTCATTTGATTTTAAAAATTTTCATGTATACCCACTCCGACTCAAAATTGTCCGCTAAAAACCTTGGCGATAACAATTTTTTTTACCAAAAAAAAATATTTTTGGGTTTTAAGGAGTGTTTTGGTGAAAAAATTTATTTTTGCGCCATTTTTTTTTAAGGGTTTCTTCAGAAACGTGCAAAAGTGTTGCCGATGAAAACGAATTTGTCTCATAGTTCCTATCCCACTTAATATTATGCGATAAAAACGTTGGCATTGACAGTTTAAAAAAAAATTTTTTTTTGGTTTTAGGACTTGTTTTGGTCGAAATCGATTTTTTTCATTTTCAAGGCTCCGAATCATTTTTTATGTATATTTTTCCGTTAGACCCACCAATAAGTATACCAAAATGATCAGGGGATGAGCTGAGTTGATTTAGCCATGTCCGTCTGTCCGTCCGTCTGTCCGTTTGTTTGAACGCGAACTAGTCCCTCAATTTTTGAGATATCTTGATGAAATTTGGTAAGCGGGCATATTTTGATGGGGGATTTGACAGTTGTCGGAATCGACCGGATCGGACCACTATAGCATATACCTCCCATACAACCGATTGTTCAATAAGAGGGTTTTCGCCATTTCTGCACCATTTCTGCCTCATTTTAACAGCTAGCAACATCAAATTTTACCACAAGCTTACGTATTGGGCATAGATGGTTGTCTAAAGAAATCGTCTAAATCGGACTAAAAATCGATTTCGACAAAAATGATGAAAATCCTCTTACCTGAACAGTCGGTTGTATGGGATATATATTATAAATATGTCCAATCTTGACGATTTTTTCAGACAACCATCTATGCCCAATACGTAAGGTTGCGAATGTATGTACATATGTATGTATGTTCATATAAACTGCAAAATAATTAAAGTTCTATTTGGTGATGGTGTAGTTTTGTGTTGTGTGTGTTCTCTTTTTTTCAGATCTAAGCGAAAACCTTAGAAGAACTTCATTACCAGTCATAACGTGTACTTGCTTTTCTTTTTTTAATTGGTATTTCTCAATTGACCCACTTTTACTCAAGAAATACTAATTTTCATATCAGTTTGAAATTTGTAGAAAAACTTAAGAACAGGCTCCCCATAAAATAAAAATATCAACTCTTCGCGGTAACAAACATACATATGCGCCAGAACTAGTTTTTTTTATTCTAACATGTTTGTAATTGGATATTTATTTCTATGAATATATTTGTTAAGTTTTGTATATACAATACTAGTAAATTAATTCCGGGGTTATATATATTATTGTTGTTTTTTTTACCACTCTGTCGATTTTATAATGTAATTGATGGCCTTTAAAATGTTCGTAGCAAGTAGAAAAAATGTTTAAAATTACAAAAGTACTCCAGACGAATGTCGCACATAAACGACAGCAGAAACAATCGCCACTCATTTCATTTAATTACAATTCTACAAATTACACGTCTACTGTGGCTAAGTGCACACTTACGTTCAAATAAATATGTTTAAGTGTGTGTGTGTATGTGAACGAGGCCAACCCGACTTATCTAACTTCAAGGTAAAACGCTGAAAAGCCAAATTACGGTAAAAGAATAAAAAAATAAAAAAAGCCGGCACAAGCTTTAAGTCAAATAAGGCCTGGTGTTTGATTAAACAAAAAAAAACTAAAATAAAATAGAAAAAGGAAAGGGAAATGATGATAATAATAAAAATATAAAATTAAATAAAACAAAGTTTCAAATAACAACACTAATAACAAAATCCACATAACCTAAGAATAATACAAAATTAGAACAAGTAAAAATTAGCAGATAATAACTGTAAATAATGCAACAACAAAACATAGCACTGTAGAGTACCTTTCGCAGATCTTATTGCGCTCGAAGTTAGATAAAATGGCAGCTAATGGGTTGCAGTTACCAACTAAGTGCATAAGCGACCCTGCGCATAAAGTAACGGTTATACGAGTCGACGCTGATTGGTGGCATGATGTAGCCACAAACAAAAGTACAGTAAAACATGCCAGTGCCGCGCAGACGCTTTTAATAGCAAACTTCGTGGTAGAATTTTGATTCAATTTGTATGTTTGTAGGGCTGCCATATTGTTTGGGGCTGTTGATGTTTTTCTTATTTTTTGCCCTTCTTAAATTGCCCAAATTCACAAACGTGACACACAATTTGCGTTAAATTGTCAGTTTGATGACTTTGTATCTGTATAAATATGTATGGATGTTTATTATGCTTGTAGCATGAGTACCGTTAACTAGCCGTCGCTAGACCTAACGATATGTTGAATTGGGCCTCCACATGTAGTTTTTTAATATAAAGAAAACATTTCCTTAATTATCAATTAGAAAAGAGTACCAATTAGTAAAGCAACTTGCGGGTATTACAGCAGTGCACAGAAAAATAGCAGTAGCAACTTCGGCGGCCACCGTGGTGTGATGGTAGCGTGCTCCGCCTATCACACCGTATGCCCTGGGTTCAACTCCCGGGCAAAGCAACATCAAAATTTTAGAAATAAGATTTTTCAATTAGAAGAAAATTTTTCTAAGCGGGGTCGCCCCTCGGCAGTGTTTGGCAAGCACTCCGGGTGTATTTCTGCCATGAAAAGCTCTCAGTGAAAACTCATCTGCTTTGCAGATGCCGTTCGGAGTCGGCATAAAACATGTAGGTCCCGTCCGGCCAATTTGTAGGGAAAATCAAGAGGAGCACGACGCAAATTGGAAGAGAAGCTCGGCCTTAGATCTCTTCGGAGGTTATCGCGCCTTACATTTATTTTTATTTTAACTTTTTTTTTAAATTTCTTTAACTAAATTCCTATTTTCTTTATTTTGATATTTTAAGAAAAAACTTCAATGAATTTTGTAGCGGAAACCTGTATCAATATATATAAATAATATTGATATAGTATGGAACAGCGCAAGCCTTGCTAACCCTGCACTGGTGGAAAATCTAATTCACTGATCAAGTTATTTTGAACAATCCTAAAAATATTCCCCACAATTTGGATAAAAAACATATAGTGTATGTATACATTAATACTAATTAATGTTGTATTAAAGGAATAACAGCAAAAAGACAATATTCACTTGAAACACATTTACGAAGCAAATTTTGATAAAGGTCTGTCACCATTGGAATTGCTAAATGCCATCTATGTTCTAAATCTGTATACAATTATCTTTTGCACTATACATGTCACTGTAGCTAGTGTAGAACGTTCCTTCAGCGTCCTTTCAAGAATCAAAAACTTTCATATATCGTTTTCATCTTAAAAGCGAGTTTTAGGACTTGCCACGCTTTGTGCTGAATCCGTTTTGGCAAGACAGTTAAGATTTGATATTATTATAAAAAAATTTGCAGCGAAAAAAGCAAGAAAAGCCACTTTCTGATATTCGAACCTTCTATATTGAATAATTAAATTTATAATCATCATTAAATTTATCAGAAATGTATTAAAATGTTACCGAATAACTATAAAAGATTATTTGAAACAATATGTGGCTGCTAAAAGAGAATTTTATTTCTACGTTAAAATAAAACAGTATAAATAGTAAATATTCTGTGTTAATTTTATTTTCAGCTGTTAGTCCAAAATCATATAGTTGATGTGACAAAAATTTTGTTTGATGTAATCCGTCAATAATGATTCATGAAATCCCGGGCCCGGATTTTCTCTCTACGGCCCTGCCTCACATCACTATGCCCGCTTTTTTTTAAAAAAAAAGTTATTCACACTTTGTATGGAGCAATATCTTGAGCACCCTTTGGGAAAAAAATTAACAAAAATCATTGCAAATTCTGGCAGTCCTATAACTTTGTACTTTGTTAGACTGAAATTGATTGCGCTTCAAAACTTCATACTGAAAAGAAATCAGAGATCACCATATAAAAAGCTCGAAATGTTTGTTAACTTTTCTCGACTTTTTTCGAAAATATTTTGAGATTGGTTTCCATGGTTTCATAGAAAAACAAATTATTGACAAAATTGATTAATATATATGCTATTTTTCTGTTCGTTGCTGCATATCGTCACAGAAGTTTGTTTCGACGAGCCCGAAACTAGGCTACAATGCACAATCGGGTACTAAATAGCTATTAATCCAATTAATATACAAGTACAATGTTTCCAAAAGTATTTATTAAAATCGCTTCAGTATGTTATGAGCTCCACCCGTTAAAACGAGAGATTTTGAAGGTATAAATACACAGTTTAAAAATTTAGCTCAATATCAGGTTTTTTTAGACCTTTGTTCTAAAATTTAGATTATATTAAAAAATTGTGTGGGCCGTTGAACAAAAAAAAACTAATGATATCAAGGAGTATTACAAGGTTCTCTTTAAAATTTTTTTCAACTTTTTAGTTTGTTTTGAAGCCAGAAGTGCGTACAGTTGCGATTCTAGTATGCTTTAGACCTGTTTGGCTTTTGGGTCTAAATAAAGAAGAATTCTTAGATTTTCAGGCATAGGTTTAAACTTTTGGTTTATTTTAAAACTAGAAGTGTCTACACATTTTCTTGTTTTAAATTCCTTCTTTTGTTCGTAACAGTTACAATATATTAGTCTTATTGTTCAGGTTAGTTCAAAATTTGAACCGATAAATTACGCACCAGTAATAATATGAGAAATGTAGGAACTTCAAAAAGTTTGAAAATTGCTTAAACCCATGAGGAACTCTACGTACACGAACTCGCATTCCCATTGATTGTACTGGCCAACGTCGTATAAATATACCGTATGATCGCTGAACACATTACGTGTGCTTATTATGTGGCTGGAGTTATACAATTGCCCCTCAGTTGTTTGTGGATTCAAATGCGGCGTCACCATATATTCGGTATTTCGATAGCCACCGTCGGCAACAACCCAGCAAACACCAGTTTCTAACGTTAGGGGAATATTGTAATTTTACATTAGAATTCTAATGTAGTTCTCTAATTCATATCGAATCGAAAACTAGGTTAGAATCGACTGTAAAACGATTCGAATAACACTAGAAATGCTGAGCTCAATATTTAAGTACGGTTTAATTTATTATAATAGAAAAAGCCTTTGAAATATGTCCTTCTTAATACATAAGCTTATAACCAAATAAAAGTATTTGATATAATGAAACATGAAAATTCCGCTGATTTTAAATAATTGAACTTAATTGCGCATCACTTCAAAATTCTCATTAGAAACTCATTAGAAATCGACGTTAGAATTCGATTAGAATTCTAACCTTTTTCTCGATATCGAGAACGAAGTCCCCTTGTTTGCCGAGAATGCTATAATTCGCGACAGTTTTCGCAAATCGTCCTCTAACCTTCTACCTTAGAGAAATACATTAGAATTCGATTCGTCTTCTAATCGTTTTCTAACCTAAATGTTTGTTGGTAAGCAAATAGTTATTGAATTCCCCAGACTCTAATCGGCGGTACAATCGCAAATATTGATTACCGCTGAATCATGCATAGAACCTGCCATCGTGCAATAATATTTGTAGTTCGGGCGCTTCTACTACAGGTTGCTTGTTAATAGAAAACCACCCTTATGAAGAGCGAAAATAACAAATGTTGAAAAACCACAAAAAAATTCAACTTCTCCCTTTGCGAATACGATAGTTTTCGGCTTGATCAGTACCAGAAGACTGAAACCTCAGTGTGCGCGCAATCGATTGCATATATGACTCCTGGAAACCTAGCAATGTTGCAGAATTCCATATTTGTCCTCCGAAGTCTCAGGCGTACCTACATATGAACTGCGGTAGTAAGCGAGCTATTGCTGTGGATACGCATGCAAACGCGTCACCAACGGCGATGTGAAAACTTCCGCTTGCGAAAAATTGTAGCGCGATTAAGAACTGGTTCAAAGGTGTTATGCTCCGTGAACCTCACATAAGAATTTTAATATTTATGGGTAATCACGAAAGTTGTTATTTCAAGGGAATGTATTGTTTGTAAAATTTACCGAGTGGGTTGAACGGCAAACCTGGCTCGATCATTTCGTTTCGTCAACCGAAATCGCGCAAAAAAACTCGTGGTGTATTACTATTTCAACGGTACCATCTTCATCATCATTCTCTCTGTCACTGCCATCACTGATCCAATTAGAAACTGGCACATGATACATTCTGGCTACCAGATTTAAAACAGTATTGCTTTTTATATGTCACGTATATTTATTTGACTAAAATATGACATCTGGATGTCTATAAAAACGAATATGTTTAAATCTCTGCGTAACGTGTTTAGACCACACATCCGATTTGAAAAAATTGGAGGCTAAAACTTGGCGTTGTTGTAAACGGTTCTAAGTTCAGCTGCTTTAAATTGCGGCGTAAACTAAAAACATTAGGGTGGGACAAACCAATATTTTTTTTCTTTGGTATAATTTGGAAAATATTGTTCGGGACACCCAAAAAAATAGCGTGTATAATGTCTGCTTTTTATTTAATGTGTGGAGGCTCATCAAGCGCAACTACAAGCAACAGCATAACGGTAATTCGTCTCCTGAAATCTCAACTAATCTAAAAATAATTGTAAAATTTCTTCTGCACTTATTCCAGTTCTTCGTACATATGTATATTTGAATTTTTTTATTTTCCACTTACGAATTCTAACCGCAAAATAAACATCTAAAATACTAGTGGCCGCCAATACCACCATCTATAGATTTGTAGTAAAACTCAATCACAAAATCTGAGCTGAAGGAAATATAATACACTCTTACATTCATTCATATGCACATATAATAGATGTAATGTAATATTTATGTAGGTTGGCAGAAATTGATCTGCTACCACACGGCTCACTGCCGCATGTCTCAATTATGGCTTGCTGGTTAGCCACTCAACGCCAAGCAACCAGATTGAAGCGAATGATGATGATGACTTTTATGCTGACGCATACAACAACAAATTTGCAATAATTCAATCGACGAATTCATAGAATTTTCCCTGCTGATTTGGTGAAATCTTTCCAATTGCATTACAATTGACATAGAAAATTTGTTTGTTGCATGCAGCATGCGTATCGCTTCGAGTATATGTATGTATGTATGTGTCTATGTATGCATAATGTTGCAACTTAATGTGAGATGTGGCTAAAAAGCAAGGCGATACTGCTTGTTTGGTCGTTATTTTTTCGAAGCCCTCGGGGAAATATTTTTCTATCACGAGCCAACACTTTACTCCCTCTGCAACAGCTTATGCGCTTATAAAGCTGTCAATAAATGGCTGTTACAGATGCACGTCATTCTACAAGTACATACAGTTTTATGAATGCTTGCATGCGATTTGCATCTCATCTGCCATTAGCCGCTGGGGATATGCTTCCTGCAAGTGATGTGTCGCCCAACAGAAGACAGCGCAGCAAATTAAGCTTCAGACTTGGAATTCAATGACATTTGTGTGAATGTTTTGCAAAGCGGAAGCGAAAATCACACTGCACAACTGCTTTCTCTGCTGATTGGGTTAGTTAACAACCCTTATTGGTAATGAGCCAAGTACTGAAAAGACAAAAAGCGCCACCCGCACACTCAAGGCATTTAACATATTTTATATAAGGTCGCTTTCATGTTCGTCCGCAAACTTGAGTAGAAAATTATCGTTAGGTAGCGTCGTGAAATCGATATTTAAAAACTCGACCTAGTTTTAATTTCCTGATATCCTAGAGACCTGAAACTTTGAACATAGCTTATAGACCTAGTAAAACACATTTATAAAGAAAAAACAGTATTCTTTATGGGGACGGGATCTGGATATTTAGAGATCTTTAGAAAATCTATCCACAGCAAGTTTTCATTGAGCTGGAAACTTGAAACCAACAAAAAGAGAAAAGAATCCGGTGGGCGGTGGCGCACGGGTCTAGATAATTAAAAAGTTCCTACAAATATTAGAATAATAGAGATTTGAAATTCAAATTTTGGCTCAGAGGTCAGTAACAACGTAACGCCTATGACGAAAAATTTCGCTGAGATTATACAAAATTTTCCCTGGGTATTCAACCCAGTGTTGTGTGAAGTACTTTGTTTCACAGTTACTTATCGTTTCCCTAGTGTGTGCCTTTGTGAGCCCATAGAAGCGCTCTAGATGCTGGAATGCTGCTATAGCACCCTTCTTTCCTGGGTAGTCTGTCTGTGAATTACCTTTATGTCCCTGTTGCCCGGAAACCCATCCTAACAAAACCTCGTTCATGGCACTCAGATCATTTGGCACTCCAATGCGTTCATCCACTAGTTTAGAAGTAATTGTACAAAACTGCAAGGCACGTAAGGCTACTTAGTTGTCTGACATAATGAGGACACTCCCTGAGGATAAGCCTCTTTGTAACATTATCTACCGCAAACTTCTATTGCATGAAATTATGTCTGAAAAAATAACGGTAAGCATCCAATTGGTGTCGATTTCTTAAAGTTTGGCCCAAAGATGCCATCTCCCGTTTTCCGTAAAAAATTTTGATCCATTTTGGAACCAGATCTCGAAGTCAGTATATGAATTCCTTGTTTCTCAAAAGTTCTGTTAACAATGGACACTTAAACTTTCCGTGAGATCTGATCATAGGGTACATTGCATCACAGTTACATTACGTATTTCCTTACATTTTATTATTATAAAATCTTAGTGCAGGAAGTGTTGCCTCTTTCTCTTTTAGAATAGAGGAGGAAGGTGTTCCCATTAAGACATTAAGTGCAACTTAAACCTTTAGAAATACTAACAATAATACTTTAACTCTAAATAGATCAAACCCGAGCTTTTCTTAGTGTTCAAAACCAAAATTAACGCACATACTTAGCAACCGATTTGTTCTCCAGCTCGACCTCGATCAGGCAAGGTTTATCTGTAAAAAATAACCTAAATAAATATGATGCATTATGTATTAGCAGTGCAATTAAATGCAAATAAATTCATGCGAATTTCCAACAATTATACGAATATTATTTATTCTCGACTGACCACACATCGAGATTTTCTCACGGCATGTTGGCGGCCACCGTGGTGTGATGGTAGCGTGTTCCGCCTGCCACACCGTATGCCCTGGGTTCGCACCCCGGCAAAGCAACATCAAAATTTTAGAAATAAGTTTTTTCAATTAGAAGAAAATTTTTCTAAGCGGGGTCGCCCCTCGGCAGTGTTTGGCAAGCTCTCCGGGTGTATTTCTGCCATGAAAAGCTCTCAGTGAAAAGTCATCTGCCTTGCAGATGCCGTTCGGAGTCGGCATAAAACATGTAGGTCCCGTCCGCCCAATTTATAGGGAAAATCAAGAGGAGCACGACGCAAATTGGAAGAGAAGCTCGGCCTTAGATCTCTTCGGAGGTTATCGTGCCTTACATTTATTTTTTTTTATGTGAAGGCAACAAATATTTTCCACTAACATTCCAAATGAAATTTATGTATTTCACAAATCTACTACAAATTACACTTCTCTCTATCTCTAGTTATTTGTTCCAAGGTGCAGCGACGATTTCTATGTTAGTCCAAAGTACGCAGTCGTCATTCATATTTGTTGTTATTTACTTACTCGTTGTTTTTGTTGTTCCTACTTTTTCAACGGTGTGAAAATTTACAATAAACTTGCAATTTACTTTACTTTACTTGTTTATATGCACGTAGCTCACTCGGGGATTATGCGTTCCGCAATTGTGTTGCGTTTATGAGGAAAAACCTGACAATAGTCAGGTAAGCCGGTTCAGCTGTCAGTTACCGCAACACCACAACAGTTAACTGTAAAATGGCGCGTAGTTGTAGCCAACATAGCTAACTTGTGGGCCAATGCAATGCACATGCACATGCACATAAACACACACATACACACACACATGTAAATGCGTAGTACAATAAGCAAGCAAGCGTAACAAGCAAAACAACAAACCCGGTAACTGGCAATGTGAGGCGAATAAGGTAGACAAGTAGGCAGGTGGCTAACTGGTAGCTGGAGCCACGGCCCTGAATTTGCCGCAAATGAATCGTGATTCTCATACAGTTTTAGTTGTTTTTTTCTTTTCTTTAATTTATTCAATTCTAATTATTATTTTGATTGCGTATTGCGTTTGCGCTTGTGCGTGTGTGTGAGTGACGGCATTAGTAACGCTATCCGCTGCACATTGCCATTGTAGGTTGGGTTGGGTTGGTATACTTTCTGGTTATGCGCGTGTTGCATACGAATTGTGAGTCGTTCGCCAAACGTTCTCAACTACGCGCTTACCCAATGCACAAATAATAGGGTGCTTAACGGTTTATCAAAGTTTGTAAGTTTGCAGTACACAGGGTTGGATTAAGTTTATTGGTGCCACAAGCAACGCAATCATAACGACTATGCTTTTCTTAAACCAAAAATATTATTTTAATATGCGCTGCCATCATAATTATCACTCTGTCTTTTTTCATTTTAATACTCAGCAGTACATATAGCTTACAGAGTATATTTATTTTATTCGCCTAATGGTGGTTAAATATGCCAATATGCTCCGTCCGTCTGTCCATCTATCTGAACGTACACACAAAAACTTGAATAAATTTTTAGGAATTAATGGGCTTAAAGGGCCAATTAAACTTCCTTAACCCTAACGCCATAGTCATAACCATATTTATACTTATCCATATCGAATTGGCATCAGTTACTGGTGCCTTCTAAAAGTTGTGAAAATTTCATAAAAATGAAGAAAACGCAAAAAATTACAAATATAATCCACAAAAAATAAGTCTCTTAGTCAAACCGTATCCAGTGATAAATCAAAAACCAATTCGTTGGCTATTATATGGTTATGGCTTGAGCGTTATGGTATGGCACCATTAATCGATTACATTGATTTCCATAAGTTTGATCCGATCAGCTGTTTTATCTGGTTATGGATAAGTCACCATTAATTGGCCCTTAATACCTGTATTATCCTTCCCATAACATTTGCTCAACACTTGTAAAATGTTAAATTTATCCAATACTAATATAACTGGCACTATCTCTGCCTAAAGTAATTTTACGTCAATGCTATTTTACTCCCAAAGAGTCATTATAAGCGGAAATTGGAAAACCTAATAATTTTGAATATGGGGGTGGCACGCCCTATTTTTGAGTAAGTATTTTCCATAATTCTCGGCCACCGTGGTGTGATGGTAGCGTTCTCCGCCTACCACACCGTATGCCCTGGGTTCACACCCGAGGGCAAGCAATATCATTTTTCTAAGCGGGGTCGCCCCTCGGCAGTGTTTGGCAAGCGCTGCGAGAGTATTTCTGGCATGAAAAGCTCTCAGTGAAACTCATCTACTTGCAGATGCCGTTGGGAGTCGGCATAAAATATGTAGGTCCCGTCCGGCCGATTTTTAGGGAAAATCAAGAAGAGCACGACGCAAATTGGAAGAGAAGCTCGGCCTAAAATCTCTTCGGAGGTTATCGCGCCCAACATTTATTTTTTATTTTTTTCATTTTCCATAATTCATACCATGACGAAATGTCCAAATATCATTTTGCAAATAATAGAATTTTTTTAGGATCTAGCTTAACTGCTGCCTCGAGATCTGGTAACTCTGCGGCCCCTGGTAACTAGAGCCTAGACCCAACGCAGGACACGAACACAAAACGTGCTTAACCGTTTCTTCCTGCAGCTGGCACTTTCTACATTTCCTGTTACTATGAGGCCTAACCTATATGCATGTGACGCCAGAAGGCAGTGTCTTATCGTGAGCCTACTAATACTAGAAGGCTGAAAATTATGGTTTAATCTTAAACTTTCTGGTATACATATATGAACAAACTTTTTTTGGCTTCAAATGCCGGCCTTGCAAAGTTTAAAACGAAACGAGCTCACATGATGTATATGGAAACGATTTTCATATGACTGGTTTTGAATTATTTAACTCCTCAAATTTCTGGACTAAAATTCAAACCCCAATATATTAAAAATTGGGTTTACTATCTCACTGTTTATAATATAAACCGAAAAGTTTTAAAAGCTTGGTACTTCGTTGGGTGAAACTTAGAGGTTTTAGTTTTAGACTTTTCATCGAAAACTATTATTTTCAAGTTTCTGGCCTAAAATTAAAACCAAGATATCTTAGAAATTGCTTAAAACTATTAAATGGTTTTAAATGTAGTATAAGCAAGTAAGAAAGGCTAAGTTCGGGTGTAACCGAACATTACATACTCAGCTGAGAGCTTTGGAGACAAAATAAGGGAAAATCACCATGTAGGAAAATGAAACTAGGGTAACCCTGTAATGTGTTTGTATGACATGGGTATCAAATGGAAGGTATTAAAGAGTAATTTATAAGGGAGTGGGCCATAGTTCTATAGTTGGACGCCATTTCGAGATATCGCCATAAAGGTGGACCAGGGGTGACTCTAGAATGTGTTTGTACGATATGGGTATGAAAAGAAAGGTATTAATGAGGCTTTTAAAAGGGAGTGGTTGTATATGTGAAGGCGTTTTCGAGATATCGATCAAATGTGGACCAGAGTGACTCAGAACATCATCTGTCGGGTACCGCTAATTTAGTTATATATGTAATACCACGAACAGTATTCCTGCCATGATTCTAGGGGCTTCTGATTTCGCCCTGCAGAACTTTTTCATTTTCTTCTACTTAATATGGTATAAAAGCTATTTTACAAAGTTTTTTCCAAAGTTATATTTTGCGTCAAAAAACCAATCCAATCACCATGTTTCATCCCTTTTTTGTATTTGGTATAGAATTATGGCATTTTTTCCATTTTTCGAAATTTTCGATATCGATTTTTGCTCAAGATATCGTGTTAGCGGCCAAGAGGAGGGACAAACTGTCGACTGTGTATAAAAACTGGGCGTGGCTTCAACCGATTTCGCCCATTTTCAGAGAAAACAATTACCGGCATAGAAGCTATGCCCTATTCCCCTACGAAATTTTCACAAGGATTGGTAAACTTTTGTTGGACTTATGGCATTAAAAGTATTCTACACTAATTAAATGAAAAAGGGCGGAGCCACGCCCACTTTGAAATTTTCTTTTATTTATGTATTTTGTGGTACCATATCATTACTGGAGTTTAATGTTGACATAATTTACTTATATACTGTAAATATTTTAAATTTTTTGTTAAAATTTGGCTTTTAAATTTTTTGTTTACAAAGTGGGCGTGCTCGTCATCCGATTTTTGTTAATTTTTATTTAGCACACATATAGTAATTGGAGTAACGTTCCTGCTAAATTTCATCATATCTTCAACGACTGCCAAACTACAGCTTGAAAAACTTTTCAATTACCTTTTTTAAAAGTGGGCTATGCCACAATCATTGCCAACATTTACTAATTTTCTATTCTGCATCAGGTCAACCCACCTACCAAGTTTCATCGCTTTATCCGTCTTTGGTAATAAATTATCGCAATTTTTCGGTTGTTCGAGATTTTCGATATCGAAAAAGTGGGTGTGGTTATATGGTTATAGTCCGATTTCGTTCATTTTAAATAGCGATCTGAGATGAGTGCCCAGGAACTTACATAGCAAATTTCATTAAGATACCTCAAAATTTACTCAAGTTTACGGACGGACGGATATGGTTAAATGAATTTCTTTCATTCATCATCATCATTCATCATCATTTTGATATATAAAAGTCAATATCTATCTCGATAAGTTTATGCCGTTACGGATTACCGCTATGCGAACAAAATTTATATACTCTGTGAGCTCTGCTCAGCTGAGTATAAAAATAAAGTAGTTTATTCTGCGTGTTCAAGGTTGTACAGAAGAAGTTCTTCACATGTAATTTGTCCGTAGAAAAGAAAACTGAAAATTCTACTAAAATCTAAAAGGGCAGGGAATCCTTTCCGGCTTAGAGAATTCGTTATCTTTAACAGAAACATATTTTCTCAGTGACTAAAAATATAAAATAAAAATGTTATTGAAAAAAAAAGTTTTAATTTTTATCTTCTCAAGTAGAAACTTTCGCTGTAGTCGCAGTCCCCTTCTTACGGGTCCTCATAAATAATCCAATTCTAACTTGAAACACAAAAAAATAATGCATAGTTAGATTCGTAGGCGACTAACTGATGGTGTTGAGAACCAGCTCTTTTGCGACTAAGCAGAATGTAAAACCACACATTTCCTTGTTCTACAGTGGGCCGCGTTGCCCATACAGGAAATCGACAAAAAATGATTTTAATAAAATTTTGCGTAAGCGTTAGTTGACTTATTTTGTTAAATTCCTAATATAAACAATAACAATACACAAGGAAAGCCACTATTCAGTTAAGCCATTTTCATGCTTTCCAATTTGAATGTCGCAAAAAATGCAAATTAAAATTACAAAAATAAAGCGAACAAAAAAATTGTTCAACAGCTTATTGTCAACTGAAAAAGGAAGTGTAGTCAATTGCCTGCCAATTTCGAGTGGCAACTTTCAAGTAGCGACAGTAAAAACCATCAAAATGTAGGTGCGGCTGAACTGTGCCACCAATCACCAGCTACTTGCTTATGCATGCACTTAAACAGTTGCAGTACGTTTGGCGCATATGGTACACCACCACATTACCTTACACCAACCAACCACCATTCAATGTTGGTTCCAGCAAGCCTTGCCTGCGCCTAACGTTTTTTTCCGTCTCGGAACTTTCTTCTCATAGTTTTTGCTGTTTTTTTATTTTTATGCATTATTACTTTAGCTTCTTTTCACTTCATTTTGTTCACTACCTTAACGGGCAGGATAAATTGCAATAACAACAACAAAGATTGTTGAAAAAACAGTAAAGCACTTAATGCAAATTTTTCAACCCAGCCGTTTTAACAAAGAATGGTTGGAAAGCTTTTGCTGTTCATTTTGGTGGTGTGGTGGTGACCGTGGCGGTGACTATAATAAAATACGCTGAACATGTCCACACATGCCACACTGCTGCACCTTGTGCAATGTATATCAAAATATTTTTTATTTTTTTGCAAAAAATTCCAATAGATATGTGTATGTACGTATGTACATATGCATATCGAACCAAAGATTTTCCGAATAAAGGCCATCTGGCGTCCTTTTGCCAACTAGCGCTGTGGTTTCTTTTTGTTTCTGTGATGATTGTTGCGCTTCTTCAAGTTCAAGTCGAATACTTGCCATTCCTATTTACCCTTTATGTAGATGTTATAGCAATATTTTTATTCGAAAGGTCTGCAGAGCTCTTAATTCCGGTAGCTATTGTCTACTAGTTTTGTCTTCTTGCTCACCATGTGAGGCATTTTGCAATCGACTCTGAGGAGTGGAAAACGTTCTCAAGCATATTAACAACTTGGCACATAGAAAAAGATAGCTCCAATAAAAAACAGGGTGCTACTTAAATTAAAAAACGTATGCATGCATTCTTTGAAAAGATTCCTTTTCTGTCTCTCCTTCTGTTAATGCCCTGCAAAAAAAAATCAAGTGCTGAAAAACAACTAACCATTATTCCGGAAAGTATCTCGCTTCTAGTTGACCTTAAAATGTGAGTTTTTAATAGGTTGAAAGGTCATGCAGTAAACGCATCCGCTTTCTGCTACCTTTTTCTAAAGTTTTTTTTAGCAAATATGTGTGCGTCTAATTTTTTCTTGAACAACGACCCTGTAGGAACATAGTCGATTATATACCAGGGATAACAGTGACTGTATTTATGAGTTCTTTGAACAGAATTTGCAATTCTGTTTATGCACAAGCATTCTGTTTCTCTTGTTTGTGTATTCTCTTGAACTTAAGTGCATCAAAATAATTTTTACAAACTTTCTTCTAATGCATTGCTGAGTCTAACTTTCGTGGCTTGGAAGGAATTGAATTAAGTAAATGTCAAAATGAGTTGACTGCTATTAGTTGTCACAAAAGTAATATTAACGAAGTTTTTCTTGAGCATATCCTTATGATGGGGATTCCGCGCTTAATGCAGAAAAAAACACCCTTGACTATTTTTCGGCCATTGCCATACAAAAGTAGTTAACATTTTTTAAAGAAAACATACAAATATTAGTGCACGTCAGTTTATTGGTAACCAACTTCTAGTTAGCTTGTAATTAGCTTATTTGCATGCTATGATTGTTTAGGGCACTTGTTCTCACAAATGCAGACATAGTAGAGGGCATAAGAAAACTTAAAAATTCACTCATCTCTGATGTTGAATATATTTTAATCACTTTCTCCTTTACGACCGCTGATGATCATTTAAACTTCGTGATAATTTCACTTCAATATTGAGAACGTGGCTTTCATTTAGCGACGGCTGTTTGGAACGGGTTCGAAAATCCTTCATGCGCTTGGCATTTGCTTCCTTACGGTTCGCGGAACCGAGTCCATCATGTGAGTCACACTACCAGTGTTTACTTTATTATCGTTAAACAGCCGTCGAACACTGATGGCTTCATTTCACATCTTCGATTTTGGGTCCCATGGATCAATAACGAGCATTTAGTCAGATTCCCTTTTCTAGCAAAATAAAAAATAAAACATCTTTTACTTAACCGATTCCGAGAAAAAGCCCGTTTTTTAAGCATAAATAAATAAAATAATAAATGTAAGGCGCGATAACCCCCGAAGAGACTTTAGACCAAGCTTCTTTTCCAAATTATGTCGTGCTCCTGTTAAATTTTTCCTACAAATTGCAGGACTATACCTACATGTGTGTTATGCTGACTCCGAACGGCATCTGCAAGGCATATGAGTTTCCACTGAGAAGCTTTTCATGGCAGAAATACACCCGAGTGCTTGCCAAATCACTGCCGAGGGGCGACCCCGCTTAGAAAAACTTTCTTCAAATTGAAAAAACTTGTTTCTAAAATTTTGATGTTGCTTTGCCCGGGGCTTGAACCCAGGATCTTCGGTGTTGTTTAGAGTGTATCAGTTGGATTTAATGCCCCTATTACCGTTTACAACTCAACTCTGGTTGAGTTGAAATTTCGCAATTTGGTATTAAAGATTACAACTCAACCTGTCAAAAAAAATGTCTGAAATAAGTTGTAATTCGTAATACCAAACAGGAGTGGAGTTGTCTTAAAGTTGAGTTCTTTTAATTAATTATACCGTAATAGGGGCATAATAACATGTTACTTGGATTTTTAAATAGTCAATTGCGTTACATAAAGCGCCGATAGAGTTTGAAAAAAATAAATGGATTTTAGAAAACGGTTTTAAGATGTATTAATTGGATTTTATAAAACTTTTAGAAAATAGAATTCACCACTTGTAAAATCAATTTGTGGTTTTTAGAATCAATTTGAAATAGTGATTTCGGAGAGGTTGAAAACCATATTGTTTAACATTTTACAAAATATATTTAATTTTTCTACGATCCAATCGAAGTTTTTTAAACTCCAGTCGATTATTCTAACATCCGATGGACGCTTTGTAAGATACAACTGGAAATGATGTGAATTTTTCATTACAAAATAAGTTCGTAAGTCGGTTAATAAATGGCGAAAGTTATTCTTGTTTCATATAATTTACATTAAATGCGTATTGTGAGTATAAGGCGCTCGTATCAGATTTCTCTCTAATGCGGCAGTTACTCACGAGCGTACGTACCAAAAACGTGTCAGCTGACACGACTTATCTTATGAGTATGCAATGTAAACGAAACGAAACTCACCGACGTGCAACGCCCGTACGTACGTAGCCCGGAACGTAGAAATCAAAACAATTTTGATTTTTTCCGTAAGAACGTGTCAGCTGATCGCTCTCTCACTAGACAGAGTTGCCTAGTAAACTTTTGTGCGCTAATTTTTGACCGTTTGCAATTTTATGCAAAAACGCCTAATTAAAGTTTGAAAAATTGTGAAAATAATTCGAAATAATTATGTAAAAGTGCTGATTATAAATATGTAATCTATTTATACTTATTTAATATGTATTCCGGCCTTTTACAATATCAAAATTAAATTGGAAAAAGTTGATGTTTCCATAAGCATAGCATGCAAAATGGTCAATGGCAACAGTGCTTATCTGTAAACAATACACACACAAATATGTTATGTACATGTACACAGACGCACACATTGATTCCTACGGGCTTGAGAGTTCGGTCAAACGTGCTTCGTACGACAAACGTCCGTACGTACGGCACACGTCGGTGGGTAAAGCCGTGCTACTCACGAACGTAGAAAAAACGTGTCAGCTGACACGACTATCTTATGAGTGTGCAATGTAAACGAAAACTCACCGACGTGCAACGCCCGTAGCGTACGTAGCCCGGAACGTAGAAATCAAAACAATTTTGATTTTTCCGTAAGAACGTGTCAGCTGATCGCTCTCTCACTAGACAGAGTTGCCTAGTAAACTTTTGTGCGCTAATTTTTGACCGTTTGCACTTTTATGCAAAAACACCCTAATTAAAGTTTGAAAAATTGTGAAAATAATTCGAAATAATTATGTAAAAGTGCTGATTATAAATATGTAATCTATTTATACTTATTTAATATGTATTCCGGCCTTTTACAATATCAAAAATTAAATTGGAAGAAGTTGATGTTTCCATAAGCATGCATGCAAACTGGCCAATGGCAACAGTGCTTTGTTGTAAACAATACACACACAAATATGTTATGTAGATGTACACAGACGCACACATTGATTCCTACGGGCTTGAGAGTTCGGTCAAACGTGCTTCGTACGACAAACGTCCTTACGTACGGCACACGTCGGTGGGTAACTGCCGTATAACTCGCTTTCTTCTTCTTTTTCCACCACCTCCTACCATGCTAGGCCTAAAATCTTCAAATATGTACATATGTACATTATGTACAGTACATATGTGCATAGCGCTCCGCAGCAAACACACACAAAAGAGCTAGGCGCGATTTAATAAAGAATTTCTAAAACCTAACGCAACGCAAACCAAAAAAACGCTGCTATCCATTCGACCGTGAGCTTTTGCATATTCATCAAGCAACGTTTATAAAAGAATATAAATACATATCTACATAAATTGAGCCAAAACAATATTTTTGTTATACTACGCTACGCATAGCGTAAATATGTATGTATGTAGCTATAAAAGTACGTAACATACCGGCAACGGTTCGTTTATGCGGCAGTTATGCGGCAGTTACTCACGAACGTACGTACCAAAAACGTGTCAGCTGACACGAGCTATCTTATGAGTGTGCAATGTAAACGAAACTCATCGACGTGCAACGCCCGTACGTACGTAGCCCGGAACGTAGAAATCAAAACAATTTTGATTTTTTCCGTAAGAACGTGTCAGCTGATCGCTCTCTCACTAGACAGAGTTGCCTAGTAAACTTTTGTGCGCTAATTTTTGACCGTTTGTACTTTTATGCCAAAACACCTAATTAAGTTTGAAAAATTGTGAAAATAATTCGAAATAATTATGTAAAAGTGCAGATTATAATATGTAATCTATTTATACTTATTTAATATTTATTTCCGGCCTTTTACAATATCAAAAATTAAATTGGAAAAAGTTGATGCTACCATAAGCATGCATGCAAAATGGTCATGGCAACAGTGCTTATCTGTAAACAATACACACACAAATATGTTATGTACATGTACACATGACGCACCACATTGAATCCTACGGGCTTGAGGGTTCGGTCAAACGTGTTTCGTACGACAAACGTCCGTACGTACGCACACGTCGGTGGGTAACTGCCGCATTACTCACGAACGTACGTACCAAAAACGTGTCAGCTGACACGACCTATCTTATGAGTGTGCAATGTAAAATGAAAACTCACCGACGTGCAACGCCCGTACGTACGTAGTCCGGACGTAGAAATCAAAACAATTTTGATGTTTTCCGTAAGAACGTGTCAGCTGATCGCTCTCTCACTAGACAGAGTTGCCTAGTAAACTTTTTTGCGCTAATTTTTAACCTTTGCAATTTATCAAAAACACCTAATTAAAGTTTGAAAAATTGTGAAATAATTCGAAATAATTATGTAAAAGTGCAGATTATAAATATGTAATATATTTATACTTATTTAATATTTATTCCGGCCTTTTACAATATCAAAAATTAAATTGGAAAAAGTTGATGTTTCCATAAGCATACATGCAAAATGGTCAATGGCAACAGTGCTTATTTGTAAACAATACACACACAAATATGTTATGTACATGTACACAGACGCACACATTGATTCCTACGGGCTTGAGAGTTCGGTCAAACGTGCTTGGTACGACAAACGTCCGTACGTACGGCACACGTCGGTGGGTAACTGCCGCATTAGGCGCTTCACGCATACGGAACAACATTACGATTGCTCACTCACCGGTTTATCCGTTATAAGCAACACAAATACATATTCTATAAACTAATTATCTCCCTCTCTCTTTCTCTCACAACCCTACCTGGTGATCTTTGAAAAGACTTCGTTTTGCCGTTAAGCAAAGTCAAGTACCAAAACATTTCACAAAACTAACGAAAGATTAAAACAGCAAAGGCAAAAAAAAGTAAAAAAATATTTGAGCATATGCATATGTACATGCATACTTATTTATGTATATATGTAAAGCTAAAAGCGAGGCAAACAACTGTAGCGAAAATTCCAACTGCGTTGAATAAAAAAAATATTTTGAAAACCACTTTCGCGTTCACCTGTTCGTAGATCGAGATACTCACATACATACAAACATACGCACGCTTGTCGTCGCATAAATAAAGTTTCGTTTTTTTTTCGCAGACTACAAGCTCGTGCTCAGTGTCACTTTTTTGTGCTTTGCTTTTTCGTACTTCCGCTATTTTAGTGCGTAACATTGGTGCGCCTTATTAAGTATGTTGCGAATCATTAACAACAACAACAACACCAATTTGAGTGTTATTTCAACAGTCAAGATATAAGAGCAAACAAAATTTTGCCACTTCATCCTTTGTTTACGTTTTGCGTATCACAAAAACATGCTCCCGTGTTTGCTATCAAAATATATATTATACATATACGAAAATGTATGTATGTATATATGTATAATGCGTGGTGAAGTATGCACATATGTGTGCACGCACATAAATAGTTTTCATTGCCAACTGTTGTGAATTGGCTCATAAAAGCCTTCATTGAAAACAAGATATGACAAAATATTACGCATACTACATTCGTTCGAGTATGCAAATGTGTAGATATGAATTGGTATGCGTGAATGTGCATATCTACATTAAGGTGGACATAATTTTTATAACATAAAAATCAGCCGGAGTTTTTTGAAAATCTTCTTAGGATGTAGGACTTAAAAAAAAACAAAAAACACTACCAATTATTAAACTTAATACCGATTGACGAACATTTAGAAATAAAATAAATAAGTGTATGCCTGTGAGGCAAAGAGAGGAGGATGGGATTCCTGTTCTAAGAATACAAGCAGTGTAAGTTTTGAGTTCGGAAGTGAGGTGGTAGGTTAATTTAGATATCAACACTGGACCAAACAGAGTTTTTTGCCCGAATACTTTTTTGACACAACTACGGCATTTATTTGGTGTCCAGACCGTCTACACTTGAACCTTGTCAGACCCATTTCTTATAACAGTTAGGGCTGATATAAATATTATTTTCGGCATCAATTCGCTACAAGTGCCATTGACGATTTCTAGTGAGCGTTTTAGAACTGTTTTCGAGATCACTACAGTTTCTTCTGGAACAACTTTGCGTTCTTTAGGACCATTTCAGGGCTTATTTCGTGCTCACGTCTAGTGCTTATGGAACTATTTCCGATACAGTTTAAGAATCATGTACATACATATATGTAAATATTATTTTCGAGATCTGTTCGGAATCAATTAAGTAGCTAGTCTTGTCCATTTCGGGTCAACTTACGGACAATTTAGGGATCGTTTCCGGATAATAACAATTAGAAACTCTCAGCGACCGAAGTCTCGCACAACCGTGGTCATTCGTATACATGTTTCCAAAAGTAAGTAAACAGCACTGCACCTATTTCGGTGATTTCCCCTTGACCAAGTTCACTTACGCTTTATCCCTGCAAATAAAACGCGCTGTCAAACAATAGTTAGTTTTCTTTTGACGTTTCTCAAAGGAAAGAGTTTAGGAAGGGGGTGTCCTTATCGCTACAAAAACAACAATAACAACAAGAGAGTAGGAAGAAAAAGTGCCCATACCCGTTTGATGCCATCATACCAGTTTGAAGCCTATTCTAGGCTTTTTAAGGGATCATATAGGGACTTTTTCAGTTTTCGAGATCACTCAAGTTTCTTCCGGAACTACTTCCATTCCTTAAGGAAAATTTTCAAAATTCAGCTTAGTTCCCATTTTGGGACCACTTAAGGCAAATTCAGGGTTGTTTGTGAATCCTTTCCGAATATCACAAAAACTAAACTTTCGGTGAGCGAAGTTTGGCACTGATTTTGATGATTTCCTCTTGACAAAGTTCACTTACTTACATTCCACCACTGGAAATAAGGCTATGAGATGTCGAAAAAATAGATGCGGCAATCTTGTTTAGTTCTTTCTTTGGCGTTTCTCTTAGCGAACATTTTATGAAAGAAAAGAGAATATACTAATTTTATGTCAACTTGCTCTTAGGTCTGGTGTTTCGGTGCGAGTTTAGTAAACTTCAGTTTAGCACTGCCACTTTGGGTGGTTATCCTAATATGAGCAGTGAAATTTTATGTCAACGATCAAATGTTAAGGTAAAACTGAGCTCAACTTCAAATACAGATTAAACTTGTACCGAAAAACCGGCCCTAAGCATCAAAAATTGCGAGGTAAATTTATAGTGTAAAAAAGAATAAAGCGGCTATTCCTCCAGAAAAATTGTTTTATTATTTTTTTCAAAAGATGAAATATGAAGAAAAAACATAAAAGATAAAAACATGTTTTGAAGCTTTTGTTTTGAATTTTCCGGACAACATGAGACAGATTAAGTAAAAATGTACATACATGGGTAGAAAACTGAAGTCTACATTTGTGTTGCTTTCTGATAATTATTTTAGGATTAGTACATCAAAATGTCGAATACAAACTAAAAAAATTTATTCTTTTTATTGAAAAAATACCTTAACAGGTTCCCTGTCCCATGTATTATATATGATTCATGTTAGCATATATGAGCAACCTTATATGTACATATATACCTTATACTACGGAAATTACTTAAACGTGATGAGTTATTTCTGTTTTTCGTATTGGACGTGGCTGTATAGACTTTTTAAACTGTAAACTTAAAAAAAAATAAGTGATTTTCAAATACTTCCTAAAAATTCGTCAAAATTCTTCAAATTTTTTTGTTGTTTTTGTATATATTTTTTTTTACTATTATCTTTAATAAGCATATACCTTCAATATTTGTACCAACGTAATTACGAATCTTAAAAAAAATCGTTGGACGTGGAGTACTTGTATATGGGACAGGAATTTAACATAAAATGAAACGTTGAATTTGAATTCAAGAATGAATTTAAGTAGAATAATAAATAATTCAAGCAAGAAGCACACACCTAAGTCTATTAATTTCAACCGTTTAGATCGAAATACTTCAAGTTAACAAATTTAATAAATTTAGAAGTAAGGACCACCCCAATGTTCACAAGTAAACAAAATTTTATTGATGTTTCGCATCGTACTTCTTCCATTTTTTGTATGCGTAGCATTTAATTGCGTTTCTTTTTAACTCTTTTCACTGAGTTGTTGTATTCGTGCAGACAAAAAATAAACATAAAGTTTTTACAAACTAAGTGCGTAGCTAAATAAAAATTGTGTCACGCGGTCAACCCGTCAGCTACAGCTACACACCCAGCCACATACATATCTACATCTTCTCTTCACCACAAGCCAATTTTTGGTGTTGCTAATCTTTGTGCTGTCCATATTTATAGTAGTGATAAACTGTTATTTTATTAGTCAACAAACAGGTTATGTTCCTGAAATTATTTTAAGTTTTATGACTTTCCCATTTAGGCCCAAATTTGTTAAAGCATATTTTTGTTGCGTTATCTTCTTTTAATTTAACCAACACCTACAATCATAAATGCTAACAAATTAGGACTGCTTTCTCTTTATTGTTAACTTTTTTTCTTGAATTTTTTTCCGCTTTGAAAATTTTTAAAGCCCTAAATAAATTACTATTTGTAAAAATTACGAAAAATGTCCGCCTCTCATTACAAAAAATTTGTTTACTTAGCAGAAAGTTTGAATTAAATTCCGAATTTTTCTAGTAGACTTTTTTGTGTGTTTTTATCCGCTTTGTTTAAATTTTTTTCAACAAACATAATACAAACATACACAGAATCACAATGAATATGAAACAATATTTCATTTAGATATTAATTCCTATACAAATTAAATAGGTTACACTGCAAGCGTCCAGTCTGGTCTAAAAAACACACATTGGAAAAGTGTACAGACCCGTCAAAAAGGTGCACTCACAGCTGCCACGGGATGTTTTCTTATGACCCCTGAACATCATCTGCATATTGAGGAAAAAGAGCTGAACATTAAAGACCATAGTGAAATTGTCACAAACCTGGAGCTACCAGCGAAGAACTGCTTGATCTAGCCCCGTCTCCAAGAGGGATAAAGAAACATATCCATAAGCCCTATGGTGCCGAATCTCATGCACCTGCCAATGCAGCCGCTTGATCCAGATAAGCAAACGGAGGCCCTTCCCCTAATCCACCCTAAATCGGTAAACAATTTTGCTAGATCGCGCCCAGTAAACCCCATTATCAATATATACTATCCAACCCTTGCAGAAGAACTTCGTTCTGGACACTGTAACAGGTTAATCTCTTACTTGTTCAGAATCAACCCCGACATATGTAATATATGTATGTCCTGCATTCAACAACAATATTAATTCTTATAAGATGTCCATAGCACAAAAAAGTTAATTAATAAAAAAAAATCTTTAATTAAATAAAATTAAAATTAATTAAAAATTTTATGTAAATTTACTCAAGAGATATCTATAATTTAGATAAACAAACTTTGAGTTTTTTTTTAATTTGTATTTAATAGCAAAATTAAACATGACGATTAAAACTGAAAATTTTTGATACAAATACACATTTAATTTTTTTTGTTCAAAAGCTTCAAAGTTGAATGACAAAACTTTATAATCACAAAATAAGAATTTTTTATCAAATAACTTCGAGCAGAACGGCTACACTTGTGCACTTTTTTGGTGATACACTTGTAGCACTTTTTTGTTTTGCCCTGAATCATAGGCACAGATACAAATTCACACCTTGAATATAAAAAAATTTTCATAGCACTCCCATATGCCCTCACATATAAATTCGATTCACATGAAAGTGCCTGAATTTCATATTAAAGTGCAAAGAAAAAGCCCTTTCCATATGAAGCCAAGGTACTGGGGTATAGTATTCAAATTTACACTACAAATTTACAACAATAAATTTTTTCCAAAAGCACTGAGAAAAATGTTAATTCAAAATTAATTCATTAAGGAGACCATCAAAATTCTTCAAACATTTAAAATAATTTTTTTTTCAATTTAATGGTTTCAGTGTACATAGAATTTTGTATATGTATTTTGATTTGCACTTCAATATAAAAATCTCTGAGCAGCCCTGACTTTGAATTTTAAATTTTGGTAAAATTTTCTAGGTTTGTTAAACTAAATAAACATTTCGACAAAAATGTATCAAAAACACATTCTACCTATCAAAAAAAGAATATTTTAACACATTTCCTATTTCATATATATCATAAAAATCATAATATGGAAATTTTATTCAAACTGTAAAAAAAATTCATTCCATTTTTACTCAACTCTGTTAACTAAAACTTTAATTAATTTAATAATTTGGGAAAAATTTAAGCAACGTGACATCAGGACGGACAAGGCGACAGCTGTTTCGATTATACATTGTAAATCTCTTCAAAGCCTTTTCTCCCGGGAGTGGGATTTGAACCGCACTCTTACGATGGTTGAAGTGTTACAAAAGCATTCAGCCACGTCATGCCTTAGTTGTTGTAAACCTTATCCCAATTGCCTTCTTTGCATATTTTTCTTTATTCACAGTGGTAAAGTTTTGCGTTGGTAAGGGCTTTGAAGAGATTTAAAAGGTATAATCGAAACAGCTATCGCCTTGTCCGTCCTGATGTCACGTTGTTTAAATTTTTCCCAAATCATTCAATAAATTATAAAATTAAAATTTGCTTCAAATATATGTTTTCATACATTTAAAGCAATAAGGGTAATCCCCGCTTAAAACTCATATAAACGCATTTTGGCCGCCAGGGGCTTTTGTTCACGAATTTGTGCATAAGACTATTGAGATTACTCAAGATGTAGCAAAAATTCCTCCTCAAAGTTCCGATCCAAAAAACTGAATTTAACATCTTGCTTAAGCATTTACTATCAAAACGTTAGAGGCTTAAATACTAAATTAACTGACTTATATTTGAAAACCATTCACTGTAACTATAATATTATTGCTTTTACCGAAACATGGCTGAAACCCAATGTTTTAAATTTCCGAAATTTTTTGCGGTGAGTATCAGACCTATAGAAATGATCGCTTAAATAGGACCGGAGGTGGTGTCTGCCTAGCTGTACATTCTTCAATTCCATCTGAAGATGTTAATTTAGCCGAAGTTTATTCCATCGAGTATAAATGCATCCGAATCTTACTAGGCCGGGGTCATATTTACTTAGCCGTTTGCTATATTCCACCGTCTTCTGATCTATCAGTGTATATGCACCATATTTCACTGTTACAATCAGTCATCTCGATGATAAAGCCCACGAACTCAATGATTGTTTTAGGCGACTTTAACCTGCCACATATGTCTTGGAATACCGTTGATCACAATATTGTCCCCGTATCATCCAAGATGCATAACAATGACTTTTGGATGGAATTACTGATCTTTGCCTTAATCAGATCAACTTCTTTCCGTATAAGTATGGAAAATTCTTAGACTTAGCATTTGTTGACGACATATCTTAATTCTCTATAAATCGGTGTGAACCTCTTGTTTTGCCAGAAGACGTTTACCATCCTTCTCTTGAGATAACTTACGAAATCATAAGCAACGAAGTCGGCTGCACTAACAAAACACGTGTCTCTACCAGATGCTTTGATTTTTCCAAAACTAATTTCAACAATTTAAATAAAGAGCTTTCTGAGATAACGTGGCCTCGATATAAAGAGGATGTAGAGGAAAACGTTTTACATTTTAATACAACCATTTATACTTTATTTGAAAAACATGTGCCCAAACGCACATGCCCGTACATTGAACCAGTGCAAGCTTGGTTTACTAAAGATTTAAAAGCTTTAAAAAATAAGAAATCACGTTTATTCAAATTATATAAGAGAACCGGTTTACATTCTCATTATGCACAGTACGCAATTTTCCGTCATAAGTATTTTGAACTTAATAAAAAGTGTTATAAAGCTTACATATGTAAAACTAAAAGAAACATTATTTGCCACCCGAAGTCTTTTTATGATTTCGTAAATTCTAAACGCAGAACTAACGGGTTTCCTTCTGCCATGAAGTTTAGAAATAGCATTTCCAGCGACGATCAAGAGATTGCAAACTTCTTCGCTCATTTTTTCACTCTAATTACTCTGCTGTGGTTGATTCATCACCTACAAATTATCCGTATGAGCTCCATTCTAGTAACTCAATATATGCCCCACATTTGCTGCCTGAAGATGTTCTACTACATCTAAAGACCCTAAAAGAATCCTTCAAATACGGTCCCAATTTGATCCCAACATGTTTTCTTAAAAAATGTGCGGAATACATTTACCAGCCCCTTACTGATCTGTTTAACCTCTCTTTAAAAAATGGCATTTTCCCGACGACTTGGAAGGAATCTTTTCTTATCCCACTCCATAAAAAAGGAAGCAAGTCGTCTATTGAAAATTATCGTGGAATAGCAAAGCTCTCCGCTATCCCTAAGCTTTTCGAAGCAATCGTTACTAATCACCTTACATTTTCGATTTCTGCATTTATAGATAGTTCTCAGCATGGCTTTTGTAGAGCCAAATCAACCACAACCAATTTGCTTGAATTTACGACTCACGTCTTTAATGGGTTTAGAAACAATCATCATACCGACGTTATATACACTGATTTCAGCAAAGCATTCGACAAAGTACGCCACTCATTACTTGTTTATAAACTCGAATTGCTTGGTTTTCAACCTGGCCTAACTCGCTGGATCTCCTATCTTTGCGGTAGAACTCAAAGAGTCATTTTTAAAAACCTTTGTTCGAGTGTCATCGATGTTCCCTCTGGTGTGCCTCATGGCAGCCATCTCGGTCCTATTTTGTTTTTGATCTTTATAAACGATGTTTCCACAACTATAAAATATTCTAAAATTTTAATGTATGCCGACGACGTAAAACTTTTTAAGTCATACGCGTCGGTTGAAAAACGTTCTGTTCTCCAGGCGGATTTAAATCGTTTAGTTACTTGGTGTAATGCGAATTTTATGCCTCTCAACATAGAAAAATGTAAATCCATGTTTTTTTCACGTGGGAACATACATCCATCTTCCTACACAATTAATGGCCAAACTCTGGAAAGCGTTGATGTTTTTGCCGATTTGGGAGTTACAATTAATTGCAAACTTAGTTTCAACCCTCATATTAATGCCACAGTCAATAAAGCGAGAGGAGTTTTAGCATTTGTGAAAAGATGGGCAAAAGAGTTTAGTGATCCTTACGTTACAAAAACCCTTTTTACATCATTGGTGAGGCAGATATTAGAATATGGATCGGTAATTTGGAATCCGCGTTATCAAGTTCATGTGGATAGACTATAATCAATTCAAAAACAGTTTTTACTTTTCGCCTTGAGAAATCTTCAATGGGACTCCCCGTATAATCTTCCTCCTTACACTAATCGATTAAACTAATAAATCTTCCTACACTTGCAAGTCGTAGAGAAATGTTAGGTGTACTATTATGGCTAGACTTTTAAATGGATCGATTTCAAGCCCATTTCTTTTGAACGAAATAAACTTGAATTTTCCATGCCGAGTTTCAAGGCATTATAAACCTATAATTCTTAAACAATGCAGAAGCAATTTCCAACTACATGAACCTTTTCTATGTTTGTGTGAAGATTATAACTCTCACTCGAGAATAATTGATGTTTCGGACTCGCTCTTTGCCATAAAAAAGACGGTTCTATCTTCTCTTAATAATTAAAAAATTATATTTAATTTTAGTCTATTGTATTTTGTGGATCTATATTTCTCAACGGATGAGTTTCTCTGTAGCTGAGCGGTTTTAGATCTCGGCGCTTAAGAAGCCACTGCCTCTCAAAGGCTCGGTAACAAAAAAATTATAAATAACACATAAATAAGAATTAGGATACATAAACAAAAAAACACAAAAAAAAAGTATGTATGAATAAAAAAAACCAAAAAAGATTAGCCTGGTTTCATCGGGCCACTTGCCCTCAATTCTTATAATGCGCTTTAATTCTTATAAAAATAACTTATTTGAACAAAAGCTTATTTGCCAAAGCTTTTAATATATATAATATTAATAATTATTTTTTTTATTCCATTGAAACTTTCGTTAAATTTTCAAGTTTTGGTAAATTAACTAAACCTTCACAAATAATAATAATACTTTTTTTCAATAAAATGTTATTGAAAAAAATTTTAACATATTTCTTATTCTTTATAATGCATTTATAAATTTTCCATCAATTCTGTAAATTTAGAAGTAAAGTTAAATTTTGTAAAAATAATACAGTTGAGAAAATTATTTTAAAATAAAAAAATTATGCTATGGTAAAAATATTTCACATTTATATTAAAATAAACCAAAAATTATAATTTTATAATAAAATGTTTTAAATGCAAGCAAATTTAATTACAGCAGAAGAATATAACATGGTTGAAAAAATATTTAATGTACATTGATTAAACAAAAAATATTTATAAAAACATATATGCTTCTATAATTATTGTTTTAATTAAAAGTTTCAAGGTAAAAAGAAAACACTTTTTTTAAACGAATGCATTCGATAATTTCGATTTAGTTTTTTTAGTTTGCTAAAACAACTACATATGCATTCCGCAAAAAAAATTCAAAAAAGTTTAGGAAAAAAGAGTTTCAAAATGTTCTCACACATTTCATGAAAGCCAAAGAAAGAAAAGTTTATTAAAACTTAAAAAAAATAATTCATTTTTATTAAATTTTAATTCACATTTATAAAATAAATTTTATAAAAATAAATATTTAAGGTTATTTAGAAAAATATTATTACAACAAAAAACATTTTAAATAAATATTTTAAATAATTAACATAAACAAATTTTGCATTTGTGGTAAAAAAATAAATTTTTCATAAAAAAAATTTTAATATTTGGTATGCAAAAAATATGAAATTAAAATATTTTTGATTACAATATATAAACATAAAAATAGATGTAGTGGACATAGCTTCAAGACAGTCTTAATTTTCATAAAAAACAAAGTCAGAAATAAAAATTGGAGTTTTAGACATGTAGAACGAAAAATATTTTGTATTTTTTATGAATAAGGGAATTTATTTTTATAATAAATTATGTAGGTATCAACGAAATACCAAATTTGTTTAAACAAAAAATGAATTGTATCACTTTGACTTTGAAGCACTGTTAATTTTATGTTTGTATGCATGAACACAAATTTATTTTCCCTTTTTACACTTGAGTGCCTTGTGATGTAAACACATTACATATATGCCTATGCATTATAAAAGTCTACATATTTATATACATACAAATGTAAGTCCCTATTAAAAGTGTCTGCACAAGAACACCGTGTGATAAGTTGATTTAACTGTACGGCAGGAAATCACACGCACCGCAATAACTTTAAACAACGCTCTTTGTGTAATTTAAATAAATATTTATGTACATATTCATACATTCATATGTACGTATGCACATTTACGCGCCAATGCAGCTTTCAAAAAAGAGGTACTAATAACAATAACAGGAAAATTAAAGGCAAACAACAACACAAAATAAACAAGTAACACTAACCTCAATTGGGGTAAACAACAACAAAATAACAACACATAAACTAACTAATCAAATATGGAACTACATACTTACATACATAGGTGTGTTTGTATATGAGAAAATGTGAAAAATTTGTTCTTAAGTATCTGCATATGCATGTATGAATGTCTGTACAAAGTATATCATCTTTACAAGTTTTTAGTCATTTATGTATTTATGTACATAAGTTAGTTTGTGTAACTTCAACTTGACATGATCAACAAGTTGAACAGAAAATTTGATTGTTATATTTATTTGCCGCATGCCACTTTTGCGATCGCTTTCAACAGTTAACCGACAAGTGATAAGAGCAAATATTTTGAGTGAGCGCCAACATACGTATGTATGTATATATTGCATATTTGCAGATATGGATATAGCCAGCAAAAAATCATACAAGCGATCATAAAAAGTGAGGGGAACAGGTCGACCGGTGATGGCACCCATAAGCCCCATAATAAGTTCCTTATAGTCCAATAACTGTGCTATAATAATATATTGTGACGAATACTAGCAACACTAAGGGGTACTATCATCTCTAAGCCGATACTGAACAGTCACTTGTATCTACATAAACAATCATTATATCTACACATATGTACATACAAGAAGCGGAGAGATATGCACAAACACATGTATATATGGGCGATTCTCCGCAAACTCTCAGTTTTGTGTCGCTTGGCGATTTCTAATACTCATTAAGCATTATCAATGAACTATGCACGCTAAATGTTGAAAAGTGATTTTCTTCAAATAGTTTAGGATAAATTGTTGTATCATATTAAAATACCATACGAATGTCACAACCGTGGCATGTCGCCAACTTCAATTCTTGAATGATTTAATTTGGTTCAGACTCAAATCGCTAATAATGGGAATAATATTTTTTGTTTATATTAAATGCGTTATCACTGATAAATATTTCACATTTCTGAGTTGCTGGTATTAATTTCTCGATCCTAACTCTACTTTGAAAAGTGTCGATTAGGTTTGAAAAAAAGAATGTCGTCCAATTGTTTATGCGAGTATTACTACAGTGCGAGCTTGCCTGCACCATGTAAGGGTCAGTTTAAATCAGCAGGCGTCACTGAAAGTTTTTTTTGTTAATATAGCGTTCTTAATCACACCGGTCTTTTTTTTATATATAATCGAAAACCAAAAACGGTATGTTTCGAAAATGCACGTCACAACCGTGGCACCTGCCACTCGGAAAGGGTACATTGTGTGTACTGCAATTTACGGGTTTTTCAACACGTTCGCTAACGCAACCTTCAAATACGGTCGGAAAATCTTTAGCTTGAATTGCATTTTTGTAATGTACAGTTATTCATTGAAATGTCACAACCGTGGCGCGCGTCAAATGTCACAACCGTGGTAAGTTGTCTACTTTTGAGGAAAATGGCACAATTTCGTGAGGTTTTGATGTATAACTCAGTGTTAATATCAATTGCAATTATAGTCTTTCTGATGATAAAGACAGAAATATATTGCCGAAATATTAGAGCAGTCGAAATATTTGAATATTGTTACTCTAGTTTAAATGATGGTTTAGTATCTTGGCACATCTCGTAAGATAATTTAAGCTAAGAAGTAAATAAACTAATTGTTTATGGCTGATATTGCTTTGCTTATAAAATTGAAATCGAAACGCTTCAATAATTAACAATCGATAATTTTCTATCGTTAGTCACACCATTTGTAATCTGTAACTATCTAATTCTTTACTTCTTAATTCTTACCTTTAAATATATATACGTTAATTAATATATATTACATATGTACACGCGTATGTATGAATGTATATGCATGCATATGTACATATGATGCTCATAACTTCATGTACTCATTTGCTTATTGATCAAAATCATCAGGATCGAAAAAAGTTTGATTGAGCCATGTCCGTCCGTCCGTCCGTCCGCTAACACGATAACTTGGGTAAATTTTGAGGTATCTTGATGAAATTTGGTATGTAGGTTCCCGAGCGCTCATCTCCGATCGCTATTTAAAATGAAAAATATCGGACTATAACCACGCCCACTTTTTCGATATCGAAAATTTCGAAAAACACAAAAAGTGCGATAATTCATTACCAAAGACGGACAAAGCGATGAAACTTGGTAGGTGAGTTGAACTTATGACGCAGAATAGAAAATTAGTAAAATTTTGGACAATGGGCGTGGCACCGCCCACTTTTAAAAAGAAGGTAATTTAAAACTTTTGCAAGCTGTAATTTGGCAGTCGTTGAAGATATCATGATGAAATTTGGCAGAAACGTTACTCCTTTTACTATATGTACGCCTAATAAAAATTAGCAAAATCGGAGAACGACCACGCCCACTTTTAAAAAAATTTTTTTTTAGTCAAAATTTTAACAAAAAATTTAATATCGTTACAGTATATAAGTAAATTATGTCAACATTCAACTCCAGTAGTGATATGGTGCAACAAAATGCAAGAATAAAAGAAAATTTCAAAATGGGCGTGGCTCCGCCCTTTTCATTTAATTTGTCTAGGATACCTTTAATGCCATAAGTCGAACAAACATTTACCAATCCTTGTGAAATTTGGTAGGGGCTTAGATTCTGGGACGATAACTTATTTCTGTGAAAAATGGGCGAAATTGGTTTGAAGCCACGCCCAGGTTTTATACACAGTCGACCGTCTGTCCTTCCGCTCGGCCGTTAACACGATAACTTGAGCAAAAATCGATATATCTTTACTAAACTCAGTTCACGTACTTATCTGAACTAACTTTATATTGGTATACAAAATGGCCGAAATCCGACTATGACCACGCCCACTTTTTCGATATCGAAAATTACGAAAAATGAAAAAAATGCCATAATTCTATACCAAATACGAAAAAAGGGACGAAACATGGTAATTGGATTGGTTTATTGACGCAAAATATAACTTTAGAAAAAAACTTTTTAAAATAGGTGTGACACCTACCATATTAAGTAGAATAAAATGAAAAATTTCTGCAGGGCGAAATAAAAAACCCTTGAAATCTTGGCCGAATACTGTTCGTGGTTTTATATATATAAATAAATTAGCGGTATCCAACAGATGATGTTCTGGGTCACCCTGGTCCACATTTTGGCCGATATCTCGAAAAGGCGACACCCTATACAACTACACCACTCCCTTTTAAAACCCTCACTAATACCTTTAATGTGATACCCATATCGTACAAACAAATTCTAGAGTCAACCCTCACCTCTATGGCATCCCTAAATGGCGTCCACCTATAGAACTATGGCCCACTCCCTCATAAAATACTCTTTAATACCTTCATTTGATACACATGTCATACAAACACATTCCAGAGTTACCCTCGGTTCATTTTCCTACATGGTTATTTTCCCTTATGTTGTCACCATAGCTCTCAACTGAGTATGTAATGTTCGGTTACACCCGAACTTAACCTTTCTTACTTGTTTTTAATAAAGTTAGTCAAGATTAAACTGGAAACACCAAATAACATAGAAAAATTACTTGATTTTGGTTAAATATTATTAAACTTTTATATAAATAAAGCGAAGAATGTTAACTATGCCCTGTAATGTATTTTTTTTTATATCGATTGTTACTAATGTCACAACCGTGGCAATCCGGTCACAACCGTGGAAACGAATTTCAGAGATTTACCTGTCAAATCCATAAGTTTATACTTTAAGCTTGGCCACTTTGACAGTCCATTTCACAAGTATAAATGAACTTTTAAATATCAAAAATATTCAAAACTCACACGTTTATTTTTTTCAATTTTGCACTCACAAAACTGAGAGTTTAGGGAGATTCAGCCATATCTGAGATAACTCACAAAAGTATGCAATCATTACTCACATAAACACGCGCATATTGCTATGCGAGAGGCTACAATCGTGCATCTGTAGTTTATAGGTGGTGAGTTTATAGCTGGTAAACAAGTAGTAAATTCTAGAAGGAGAAACGCCTAGAAGTAGGCAAACGAGGAAACCGAAGATTACAAAAGCAGCACCAGTTGAGGCATGGGCAATCAGTTTGATTTAATCACGCTATTGGTTGTGAAGTGTTATTGTACTTTCAAGTAGTCTAATAAAAGACCTTTTTGCATTATTGAATATTGGAGTTATTTATTCAACAGTTTAGTGATTCAAGCGTTAGCAGAAGATTTGGAATAAGCGGAATTTCCCTCAATTCGTTACAATATCTTACGGCGCACATAAATTACAAGACTAATCAACCTTGTACACAAGGCTGTTTGACAGATGTCTCATCGCTTCCCAAGGCAGCCGGTTCTATGTACCGGAAAAAACTGCTACAACAACAGCAGATGTCTCATGACATCTCAGGAACAACAAAATAAGATGTACTATAAGTCTTATTTACAACTGAATCTTTTACAAATTTTAGCCCTCCTTTTATAAGGCCATTGGCCAACCCTTATCCGCGGGTAGTTCTACCTACAGTTAAAAATTGGTTAGAGTGTAACCCTGCCGTTTATCCACCGCGAGATATCACCCGAGCTGGGGGAGCGAGAATTAGGAGGCAGATATATAGAGGCACACCACAACTTAGAGCACCCCACCTCCGCTATAACTCATTACTAAAAATGATATTCTAGCAAATGTTGTGAAGACTGTGGTATACCCTGACGATGTATCGATCTTTTCGGGTCCAATCTCTTCAGTGATGACACAAATTATAAAGAGAATCTTGACAAACCTAAGGAATGTGGCATTAGGCTAAATCCGGGGAAAGCGAATCTGCTAATATTCACAAGAAAGTAAAACTACAAATCTTTGAATTACCAAGGCTAGACGGCCAGTCATTAACGCTATCAATTGATACCAAATATCTGGGGCTATCAATCGATTTTAAACTCAACTGGAAAGCATGAATCGAGGAACGGATGCGGAAGGCCTGCTTCACTTTCTGCAAGGCCATGTTCGGTAAGAAATGGGATCGTAGGTGAAAAATGGAGCTATGGCTTTATGAGCTAGTGGTGTCACCAGTATGGCTCTATAGTGCGGTGGGAAGCTCTTAGTAAAAATAGAATCTCAGCAGCACACAGAAAGTTAAGAGCAGTGCGTGCGTTAGTGCCACCGGAGCCTGTCGCACCTGCCCCACGGCGGCTTAAGACCCCATCTTAAACCTGCTTCCTACACATATTATGAACGTCTGCACAAACAATGCAGGGATACACAGAAAGAGCACGTCAGTATTCTTAAATTACTTCCGCAGGGAACTTATAATTGCAGTAAAAGGGCGGTGTTAAGACTATCCTTGCAAGTAGTAATTCTTGGAAGAGGACCACGTTAATCCAGTTATTAACGGCATACAAATCTACACCGATGTCTCCAAAATAGACTCAGCTGGGGGGTTAGAATCTATTCGCATTTCCTAGGAAATTCGGAATTTTTACATGATCAAAGCTCAGAAGAAGTGGAAAAGTCGCACGTCGCTATACGATTTTAAGAGCTACATGACCAGATTACAATGAGAGGAGGGCTTGGATCCTACTGGGTAGATCTAGGGCCGACACCCATAAACTCTTAGTAGTCTGGGCCGGTCATTGGGTTTTAGACACGCATGCGGAAAATATGGATATTCCGCATATTGAACCCGCAAAAGACGTAACTGCAAAAGAAATTTTTTAATGTTTTCTGTGTAAATGCACAAGCTAGCTAGAATACGTTTAAGATCTTTCGGAAGCCCCTTTTTGGAAGATATGAGTAGATTATCGCAAATATAGATTCCAAATATTCTTGATTTTATAAACAACTTCGGCTGGTTGTATTAAATATCCGATGTAGAACTGAGTAGGTTGAAGCGAGTGCGTTTTTGTTTTTAATTTTAATTTATAGATAGGGATTTGTGTTTTATTTTCTAACATAGTGTACAGATGAAGAACGATTTAGGTATTCAATGAATTTAGGCTGTGTGCGAGTTTGTCTAATTGCTACCTAAAAGAAAAAATTTAGAATTTTTTTGAGCATACTTTTCAACCTAAATTGAAATGTCAAACTTGAACAAAAAAATAGAAATTGATTTTTATTTTTATTTATTTTTGTCGATATGCGCTTATGCATGTACCGTATTGTTCAGTGGACGATGGCTGTGCTTTAGTTGGTGTGGCGACTGGGCTTCCAATATAGTGTGGTGCTGTTGGCGGAGTCTCCAAATGGTTTCTGGTGGATGCTGGATTTAGAAGACTGCAAAATGAGGATCAAGCGCGCATCACAATCTTCTCACAATGACCAGCCATGTGGACCTAGAGTGTTAGTGAGATATAGTTCACATGCCGAGTGTAAGCAATATCGTGGTGGACGTTCCTCTCCACCAGCTGCTAAAAATGTGGCCAACTTCCCCGGAACCGCTGAACTTTCTTGTTTTCTATCTAGAGGTTATTTACCTGTCATGGATCGTAGTGCTCCCTACTCTGTGCATGCATAAATATTGCAAACGGGAAAAATGTAAAATTTTCTTATCATTTTCCTAGCATAAAAAATAATTTAGGTTGTCAATTTAACTCGCACAGTTCTGACAGCTTTTTACCTAAATTATTGCAGTGCTGGAAAGTTCCAGTGGAATATTAGTTTAGGTACCTAAAATTTAGGCGAACTTGCACCCAGCCTTAGTATTCTATTAAGACGAAACTAATGGATCAGACTAAAGATAAATCATTAAGTAAACAAGGCGATAAATGCCAAAGTATTAACAATATAAGTTTTTCCAACTTAAATTACCTCAATAGAATTCTTCAATGTCGACTCAATTTGAACAAAAAAAATTAAACAGAAACAATCGACCTGTCCTTGTGTTACAGTAACCTTAAAAAAAAACAAATTTTCATAACTAAGTTTTTTTCATTAGTTTAAAAATGTTCAGAACAACCCACGTGTATCTCATTATGTTTCCACTTATTTAATTGAGAAACAATGTAACCAACAAAAAATGTAGAAACATTATCAAAATGTTAGTAAATCGAGTTTAATGTTTACAAAGAAGATATGTAAGAGCGATGAAGGTTAATACGCGGAAATTAAAAAATATTGGAATGGAATTACATACATACATATTTATTATATTATGTTATGCTATGCGGAAGTGATAGTCATGCTTAAAAATAAAAAATCGAAACAGATACATAGGCATATCTCATAACCAGTTAAAGTAATTCTTTTATTAATTAAAAAAATGTTAATTTTAGAAAATTGTTTAAGTTTTGCATGGTTTATTAATACAAACGTTGACTCCAATTTATTAAAACTCAAGCAAATGATTAAGTAAGCTACATGTAATCCGAATTATTAGACTAAGTTTGAAAACAAGTTCACGGAAACTTAAAATTGTATTGTCCGTGATGTCGGGATGGACGGTTTTGAGCACCATAGTAAATGTTTGTTGATACTTACTAGCTGGAAATTTTTAACATGAAGGCGGCAGCGTACGTGAACAAATTTGAGTTTCAATGCTATGACTTTTATAAAAACTAGTATACTATTGCTTATGATACAATTAGGGTTACACTGCGTGGGAGGTTGGGAGGGATGTTTCTCTAAGCCATCCGTCCGAATTATTGTCTTTAATTCATTAACCAGAATACGCTTTTTATTTAGAAGGAGTATCAAAAGTATCAAAATTAGTGCTATTTTTGTTGAGATACTGACACAAGCAATGGAAAGGTTTGTGCATTTCAAAATTTAATCTACACGTGCTTAAACCGGGATGTCCACCAAGCCTTTGGTTAATTTGACTCTTTAAGACAGTTAAATACAGAGGGAGATTTCATCCTGGATCCCATGGCAAGACTCTCAACCCAAGAAATAGGAATTATTTTTGAACAATTATCCAATTTATCATCAGCAGGCTAGTACCTTAATGGTGCTTTATTACCGAAACGTACCGGATCTATAACGGTCTAAGGACCATTAACATCAATAATACCCCACAAAACTTTCGAGGAGTGTTGTTATCGATAATACAACAACAACAACAAGAATAAAATAGTTCCAAGTTGGCTCTCAGCATAACTCATCAGAGCGCTTTTGGCTCGATGTGCCAGCCAATGAAAATCATTCAAAAATTGGTCATAACAACACATCATAGGAGATGTAGAAAATTCGGGTTGCTCTTTTCCTGCGCTCACCTGACTAATACTACAGCTATTAGGAATGGCGCAGCTATCAGATTTAGAAATAAGAAAGTGGCATAGATCCAAGAAAGCTTCACTTATTTTCCAAGAGGACGGGTTATTTTATAACATAGGTCCTGGTTTCTGAAAGATGTGTGAGGTTCTCACGGATCGGCCACCTCAACCTTGATGTCGATTTAAAACCCACAATCTCGCGTATTAAAAATATTTCGAATTTGAACTAGACTCCAATAACAACTTTACTGTTTTAGCTTACAGCTATATAAGTAATGTTCACTTACACCGAATTCAGACTATTTTAATTATTTATCTTATGTCCTAACCATTATAATTTACATATGACGTAAACTAAATTTTCTTAGCACCTACTTAAACAGGAGGACAATTTCAGAATTTTTTTTTACATAACTTTTTGGTTTTACAAATTTTAATACAAAGCTTGCAACAGTAAAAAATTTCTAAAACAAAAAAATTTATGCTTTTAAAATTAACATTCTTTTAAGAAACAACTAAAGAAATTTCAACATGCATTTCAAGTTTCAAAAAGTTGAGCTCAATTTGCGGAAGTTAAATGGCATTAATATTGACGTTCTAGTGGCATGAAAAAAGATAAAAAAATGAATAGTAATAAAAATGTTATTAACAAAACTTGTTCACATTAAAATTCACGCCGAAAGCGAAACCAAAACTGAAACAGAAAGCGCTGAAAACTAAACTAGCACGTCGACCATGTCTATCGGATAAACTTACTACATACTTATGATATACTTATGTATGCTTCTTCAATACTAAAGTGAAAGTTGATTTTTTTTTCTTCGTTTTGCTTTTGGCAATCGCGCGTATTAATACAATTCGTGTATTATTTATTATATTTTCTTTAGTATATACAATGTACATACATACATATGTAGCTGCGTATTTTAAAAATTTTCAGCAACTGGATATTTGAAAATTCATGCTTCAACTGGTTTCCTACATTTCAAAAGTGAGCCTCGCTTTCTCTCTTCTCTTTCTATAATATTCTAGTCTACTTTGTCCACCCTTTTTATACTCAACTGAGCAGAGCTCACAGAGTATATTAATTTTGTTCGCATAACGGTACGCCGAAACGGCATAAAATAATCGAGATAGATATAGACTTCTATATATCAAAATGTTCTGGACGAAAAAAGAAATTTATATAGCCATGTCCGTGCGTCCGTCCGTCTGTGCGTAAACACGATAACTTGAGTAAATTTTGAGGTATCTTAATGAAATTAGGTATGTAAGTTCCTGGGCACTCATCTCCGATCGCTATTTAAAATGAACGAAATCGGACTATGACCACGCTCACTTTTTCGATATCGAAAATTTCGAAAAACGGAAAAAGCGCGATAATTCATTACCAAAGACGGATAAAGCGATGAAACTTGGTAGGTGGGGTGACCTTGTGATTCAGAATCGAAAATTAGTAAAATGTTGGACAATGGGCGTGACACCGCCTACTTTTAAAAGAAGGTAATTTAAAAATTGTGCAAGCTGTAATTTTGCAGCTGAGTATATAATGTTCGGTTACACCCGAACTTAGCCTTCCTTACTTGTTCTTCTTAATATGGCTCATCCCTTATTCCATTTATCTCCCTTCCAGTCCCAGCGCGGACGGACGGACATGGCTAAATCAATTCCTTTTTTCATCCTGAGCGTTTTGATATATGGAAGTCTATATTTATCTCAATTTGTTTATGCCGTTACGATCAACCGTTATGTTACCAAAGTTAATATACTTCGTGTGTGTTTGGGAACGAACTTGCAATAATACCAAAAAAATATAAGATCGGTTTTCCTGAGAAAACGATTTATAATAATTGTGCAAAATTTATGATTATAATTGAAAGTTGTAGGCGGCCCAAAAAACTTAGCAAATGAAAATTGTTATACCTGGAGAATAACTTATTTTGGCTTATGATAATTTCACTTTTATATTTCCATAACCGTTGATATACATATGTACACATGTCACTTCTCCTGAACCTAGAGATTTCATCAAAACAATTTTGTGCAAGTATATTAAATTTAGCTTGCGTTTTTTTGTATTGCATACGCGATATTTCAACAAATTTGTTATGATGCCACACATGCAGCAATTCGCTGTAACCGAATTCAATTAAAAACGCCAATTGCAATAGATGTTATCAAATGATTGCCAATAATGCTGCACACACATACATTCGTACATATTAATTTATAACCATATATCGGCCATTCTTGGCATTGTTAATGTGTTCGCAATAACAACAAGCGATTTATGTTGCCAACACCTCTTGAGTCAAACTTGCAAGCAAACGTACCACTTGTATATCAGACAGATATCAATTGCTAGCATAAAAAGAAAGGAAAAAAATTCATTACAAATCAATCACGCAGCAACAATTGGTTATAAGTTGCCAACAATTATTACCGCGATCATACCGTATCCATTGACATGGCGCACGCGTTGCAACAATTTTTGGCGCGAAAAAGAAAAAATCAAACAAATTGCTGGAATATATAGCGCTAAATTTTTGGTGGAGTAGACGCGCTTGCGCACACATACTGCATGACGTACTGCCACAAGTAGCTGCAGCTGCTGCATCACTGCTCGCCAAACGCAGTGGGTTGCCGCCACGTCACTCAAAATGCCCGGCAATCAAAGTTTAAGAAATCTAAACCAAAAAAAAACCAAAACCACGAAAACAAAACATGAAAAAACACATTCACGTTTACGTTTAAACCATTTGTTGCATTTTTATGTTCTGTTAGCCCTGTCCGCATTTGAATCCGAATTGTGGCTGCAACGCTGGCAGCTGCATGCAAAAGCGTTGCAATTCAAGGGGGACCGCAAATAATTGCATGCAATCAAAAGCGCACCAATGTGCAACTTGTGCAGTGTGAATTCTGCGATTGCATTCGCAGTATAGGTAACCATTTTTCTAATTTAACTTTTTTTCAAATGCAGCAATAACAAAGATGCGGATAAAGAAGAAAAAAATATCAAAAGGAAAAATTAAAAAAAGAAATTGAGTGCCCGCCCGTAACCTCAGAAAATTACTGGTACTAGGCGGTTTTGTTGCTGCATTGCGGCTGCCGGCAAATGCAATCAAAGTGTATTTCAACAAAACAACTACAATAATAAAATGAAGCTAAAAGCAAAATTAAGAAAACAATTTAGCTGAACGTAATAACAACTAAATAAGCAAAACCAGCAAAACAAACGGCGCGAAAATATCGCATTTCAATCCTAAATACCAGCCAACAGCGTTGTGCCTTCACCACAAACGTAGACTCCACGCTCCGCTTACCTTTCTGCCCATTTAACTTCTGCATTAAACCATAAACATCAAATAATAAACAACTCTTAAACACTCGAGCTCCGTACTGTCAGTATTACTGCGTATAACTTTTGATGAAGCAAACAAAAACCAAACGAGTGGCGCATGCGCTCTATTCGTCAACATCTACAACAAGCACGAAAAAAACACCAAAACCACAAACAATAGAAGACACACAGCAGTGATGACTATAAATAACAAAATTAACCGCTTGCATTTCAACTTTGAAAGCTTTCCTACCAATTGCATTTGCTTGGGTGGGTAAAATGAGCAGTGCGTCAGGTGGCGGGGATAAGAAATAGTAATTGTGTATTATGGTGCCGAAATAACGGCATTTATTGTAATAACAACAAACACAACGTTAGAAAATGGAAAATGAAGAGAAAAAGTAATGTAGGTAGATCTTATAACGGTATATTGAGTGGCATTACAAGCAACACTTAGCTGTGCAGCAAACGAAGTTGATGACTGTTGACTGAGTGCTGGTGCGCGTGTTTTTGTGTATTTGGTATGAGCCGATAAAATACAATAAAATAAGATGGCTACAGAGACACCTGATGTTGCTTTGAAAACGAAAAGTATTTAATTGTTAAGGGAAAAAAACACGAATTAATAACCTCAAACGCATTTCTTACAAGTTGCATTGCTGACCCCAATCGATCAAGTAGTCAATATAGCAACGGGCTGTCAGCTGTCATACCCAACATTTTTTATAGCAGTCGATAAAATTTTGGAAATTATGATGCCAGCACAGAATATAGCAGACTATAAGGCTGACAAGCTTAAAACGTTTCTGGCACTCTGACAACTTTTAGAATTTTTCATAAGAAGTAATTTGCAGAGCTTTCTGTCTTTGTATTATAGCAAGGCTCCTCGATTCCACACTATCCTCTACCTACGCGCGCTATTCCGAAGCAGTAACAACATTCTTATTACCGGTTACAAAAATTATAGTTTGCAATAATTATTTTTGTGACAAAACAATTGTGAAAATTGTCTATCCCCACTAGTTTACATCCTCGTTTCAAACTTTTTACGGTACAATATTAATGACAACTGGTGGAATAAAATGGATGGAGTGTCCGAGGGAAAAGTTCTCCGAAAGTATGGTCCTGCTCATGATGATGACGTCGAGTATTGAAGGTATAATGAGATGGTGCTTAAAAGCCCGAAGTCTTCGCTATCTAGGTCATGTCATGCGAATAGGCGCAGATTCTCCTACCAAGAAAGAAATTCTGTCCACACTCGTATTTGGAGGAAGGGAAAAATTAGACCGGGTGTTGGGAGAGACCACGATGTTGGGAGAGACAGGTGCTACTTGTTGCGACCACAATCTCCTAGGCGGCTTCGCGGTTAAGTGCCAGTTAATAATGATGATGGAAGAAGAACAAAAAGAGGCAAATATAAATCCCAGCTCCGTAAAGACCACTACATACATTAATGCTTTGGCCCCCTAGCATTACGCTTATGCTTGAGAGCGATCGCTTTGTTTTTGAAAATATATTACACATGCTCGTTTAAGGTAAAACTTGAGTCAAACTTTTGATACTTGATAGCTGCTCTCCGTTTAATAACGCAGTTTGTACCTTAAACATTGGCTAGCTCCATTATTTTTTCACCAGCATCTCTGTTTTCCATTCTGTGTGCTCAAGTCTTAGGAGTATACCCACCCGGCAAAGGTTGCAACTGCTGGGGTTGTTAAACGCTTGACATACTTATCTTATAACAGTAAAAAGGATACGACAATAAGCAGCTCCAGTGGGTTATTACCCGCGGCAGGTATGTCTGTCGTAAGAGGCGACTAAAGTACCCTGGGGTTGTGTAGCGCAACCCTTTTAAGGGGTTACCAGAATGTTCAATGGGACCATCCTAATTAGTTTACAAGATGGTCGGTCTTGCACTGGAACGTAACAGATCCATATCTGGCGAAGGACCATCCACATCGATCAAACTTCCCAAAACCATCGGGGTGTGTCTTTATCGTTACTAAAACAACAATAACGTATGATACGTTAAGTAAACTTTGCTGATTCATTCTAAATGCAATGTTCGGCTTGTCTTCTTAAGCCTCGCCTACTGATGTTACGCGTGAATGTATCAGTGCTTCTAAGAAAGCAAAAACACAAAACATCAAAATACTGTAAAATTTTGGCATAAGCATAAATTCCCTCTTAATTGCATCAGCTAGTTGATGTCCGCATTAGGTAAAAGAGCATTTGGATAAGCCGTACAGCACAGGTTAATACATGCAAGAGCCAAGGAGCTAAATGGCCGGTATATGCATACAAAGTTAGTAAGTCGGATGCCAAAACTATTAGGAAAGGCAAGCAAAATAAATTAAAATACTTTCGGTATTAAGCAATAGCAAAGCGCATACAAACCGGCAGCATAAAAGGGCCAAACTTGATATCTCCGTCCGGCTGTAATCGAAATTGTTACCTATGCTGTAGTAATAGCGCAGCAAATACCCAACAATATTTGGTGTATACTATTAAAAGGAATAGGGTACACGGTAGCGGCACTACTTGCTCTGATAACCAATAAGCAGGCTTATAATGCTCAGTAAGAGCTGACGTGATGTACTCAGAAAGGAGCTCACGTAATGAAGAGCTACTAAAAGCTTATGTGCAATGGTATCAGAAAAACGAAATGTAGTTAAAGTAATGTTGAGTACAACTGAGCTTCTTACAAATTTCAGGTTTCATGTTATAATACTTTTTATCAACTGAAAAAATCCTTATATAAGGAGCATGTTTTTTATTTACCGGTACATACTACGCTAATGGCCAAGCTTAATATATATCCCTCCAGCTGTAAGCGAAATTTGTGCCCATGCATTAGTAATGGTTAAGCGAATACAAAGGGGTGGCGTTGGTGATTTCATAGATATTTTGAAAAGTGCATAGGTTATTTGATTTCTGTTAAGCAACATAAAATTATGAAACAAATAAAGACTAAATTGTGCTGACAACGAGAATTTAAAGCTTTAGTACTTAGTGTATGAAAATTTAGCTAAGTGCTGTGAAAGTAAGCCGTAAATATGGTAGCTAACCATAAACCTTTATTACTGCCTCTCAGCGTGGCAGCTACACACCACCAAATGATAAGCAGCGGCTTGAAATCGCGCGCATGCGCCGTATACCTTATTGCCTAATTATTTCAAACTATTAATTTGAATGCTAATACTATGTACAAACGCACACCAAATTGGCAATTTATACCATTTGGGCAATTTATTACGTAATTTATCATACAATAAATTATAATAATAAATTGCCAAATTAAAAAAAAATTGCGTAATAAATTGCTCAAACCGCAAATGCAACCTTATATAGTGTGTTTATGGAGTAGATTTAAACGTCAGTTACGTATGGCTCAACTATCTGGTTGGCTCATTTCATCAGCTGATTTTATATTTTTCATTCCACTGGAGTCGGGATTGTCAAAAGAACATGGCAAACTCAAAATGAAACCACAACATTGAACACATTTTCTTACAACAAACAAAAATTTCAAAGTTTTATGTTTTCATTCCATTCCATTCGCCTAATACCAACACGCACATTTTGACAGCCTGAACAAAGGTATGTTGTTGCTGTAGAGATGAGCTAACCAGCTATCAAATTACTATCGTGTAAGGTAAATTGGGTGGTATGAACACCACTATATTTAAATCGAAATCGCCTCAATTTATTTCTTTGTTTGAACATAGTATAAAGGTGTTTTGATTTTTTCTTTTTAATATTCGAAAACTATCTGTTGCTATGGGCCTGGAAAAATTTAATTTCGAACTTTTGTATTAATATGGAACACAGTTTTTTTAATCAAGAAGAACAAACAAAAGAAACCCGAATTCAGTTGTTTTGGTAGTGTGGGTTAAAGCAGTGTAACTCAGCGCAGCGTAGGGCTATTACGTTGATACCAAGGGGGCGTTGCTGGCACAGGTATAATATTTTGGAATACCGTTGCGCAATGGCGGTAGTAGCTTCACTCACAATTTGATGAAACTCAGTTGGGAACCACTTAAATTCAATGACGCATAGATTTCACTTATGAAGAGGGCGATATTTGTTTACAGTTAGAATATGCTATCGAAAGATAACTGCTTAATAACCAAAGATTTAAATAAATCAATATATCTGGTTCAGAAACTAAATCTCCAGCATTTCCGTCAACATTTTTTACGAAACATCAAATGACAACAACTCAATGAAATGGGAGCAGCATCAGCCATTATGGTCAAACTGGTGTTATATTGTGCATATACCAGCAGACCCGGCAGACCTTGTTCTGTCCTTACTTTGGTCAATCTGCGTGACTTTTAAGATGCTTTATCTCTTACTCCGCCTCCATCCCCCCCTCTTTCTTTCCCTTTATTTTTACGTGGTCCTCGTGCTCCTTTTCCCTCTCAGCGTCTATTTCTCCCTGCCCACATTTTTCTCTTCCTTTCTCTCTCTCCCTCTTTCTAGCTACCTCTCCTTCTCCCTCCCTTGCACCTTTCTATCTTTTTCTCTACCTTCGTCTAACTCTATCTATTTCTCAGTATTTTTCTCCTTTCCCCGTTTTCCCTTTCCCACTCGTTATTTCTATCCAAATTTTAAGTAGTCCGCTTCCTAAAAACAGTATGCGAAATATTATTGTAGGCGAATTATAAAAAATCGCAACATAAATTAGATGTTTTCGCATTGAGGGGTTCCTAATCCACTTCCCAGCTAAATACCTAATAATCTATGCAAGAAGCTATCAACGTATGCTTTCGCATCCTTAACATGATTTTCTACAATTTATCGATCTCTGGTGCAGTTCGCGAAATAAAACAGTAATATTAGTTGCATTAATAATTCTAGAAAACGCCTCAGCCATGGCACTGACTTATTGGTTACAGTGTTAAATAAAAGGGCCAGTACCCAGCCTTACTGATGGCAACTTTTCATATACCCAGAGACACTATCAGCTGCCTTCTGGGAACGTTGCACCCTCTTCTAGCTGATTTTTGTTAGCGCAGCCCATTTATGCACGTGTATATGTAATTGTAAAACGTTATCCTATATTTTCACGAAAATTTGATTTTCCGACTTTAGTCATGTATGCCCTGATAAACTCAAACAAATGACATACCAACGGCCCGGCTGCGGTCGCCTCTGCCAATATGTGAAGAACAAAAATACAAAGTTTTTCCATTTGCTATCCTCTTACGTCACTTTCATTATCACCAAATTTATTACTACATTGTATACCCCCACTAAGTAATCAAACAAACATTTGTTCATCAGACATTTAAACACCACCCCTCACTCAACATTAATTACTTTCCATTCATTTACTCCAGAGCTCTAAATTTGGTCATTTAATGCCGCCGCGATAATTTTTAATCATTTTTTTCTGTTCCTAAAATGGCTCAAAATAAATTTATTGCGCAAGGTCAGTAATTGCCGTCAAAATGGTAAAACAGAAATCGTGTTGATGAGTTGTGAAAAAAAGCAAACAATAAAACAAATTAATTCATTTTTTTTTGCGTATATTTTTGTTTTGGGTGTTCACTTCTTTTTAGTACGGTGTGTGTAAACTTATGTGTATATATAAGTTTGTGCTTGTCATGCATAAGCTTTTATTTTTTTATACGGTTTGCTTTTCTGAAAGTAAAATTTTACAAAAAATTTTAATTTGAACAAATTCTCAAGTAAGCGTGTCATATTTTTTAGCCACAAGAATCTTTTAAGACCTTCAGGACCGCTTATTTGAGTTCCTAATTTTCTGCAAGTGAAAAAATCGAAAAACCAGACCTAGAGGACTTCTTGATTTCGGAATAATCATGCCTATGTACATATGTACGTGGATAGTTTTATAAAAAAAATACGCAACATTCCTACAAGGAACCAAGCAAAGACTGCAAAGTATTGAAGATCACCCAAGACTAACAAAGTTAGTCCTATCATTGAAAAGAGGGAACTGTAGGCTCATGAAGGGTATTTTGACTGGACACTGCCTTGTGGGGTCACATGCTTTTGAATTTGGACTATTCTGTGCTAGCAGATGTCGAAATTGCGGGTTGGAAAAATAAACAATGGAGTGCGTTTTATGGTTGTGCCCTACGTGCGCCAGGCCGAGACTCCCACTATTAGGAGGGGCACAGCTATCAAATCTAAAAGCATCGAATAGCATGGGCCTAAGAAAGCTTCTGGTTGTTTTATGTTATTTTATAGCATAGAACCTGGTTTCTGATAGGGTTTTTCTGTTTGGTCGTTGAGCAAACTTCTGGTAACATTATGGGGTATTCAAGTTATATGAGGTCCTCACAGACCGGCCAGTTCAACCTAACTTATCCTCTACAAGGTAATCCATATGTTTCTCGTATATTGCAGATTTTTTATTTCGACACCTGAGTGGAATATAACCCTATTTCGCCTGCTGTTTCAAAAAAGCCTTATTTCAGAAAACTTTTGAATAACACCCTATTTAAATTTTTTTTTCATTTCAAAAATATCCGAGCTCAAATTCAATACATTTTGACATTAGCTGGGGCGTTTATGAAAAAATTCTGAGTAAGGGGCGTTTTTTAAACAAATTCTGAAATAGGGTGTTATTCTAACGTTTTCAGAGGTAGGACGTTTTCGAAAGGCAGCCGAGATAAGGTGATATTCAAAAATACAAAATAAAATAAAAAACATAAAACAAAAATGAAAAAGTTATTATGAATGTGCATGTTTTAGCGGCGGTTTTAGCAAAAAATTATAAAACTGAAAGATAAAGTTAGAAATATTTAATTTCGTACGTGCATACGAGCACAAACAAATAAAAACATTTACCACCTTCATTACCGACTTATATCTTAATATATAAAAAACACGTGTCATAACATTTTAGGCCGCGATGAACTCCTAAACTACTGAACCGATTTTGAATTTGTTTTGCACCCCGTGTTTAGTTTGATCTAACTTGAGAGATAGGATAGGTTATATCTCAGTTTATAGTCGCAATATTATTGTATTGCAAATTTTTTTATTTGTTTATAAGTAATAACAAAAGGTTACGTATACGCAGTGGCACTCATATTTTCAGGTGGTGCGGATATACTTCCGTGTAATTGCTTGGTGTTTAATTAAACAACCTGCTTATCAATAAAAATATTATAGCGACTGATATCAAGTATAGCACATCTCCAGGCCCGCCGAGAGGGTGGGGGTTTCTGAGGGAGCCCCTGATTTAGAGGTACTATGACATTTTTTTTTAATTCAGGAAAGAGTCTTCAGTTGTGTAGAGGGTAATTTTCATACCCCCGGGTGAATAGGGTCTCGAGATATGGGCCAAAACGTGGGCCAGTGAATGCATAGACAGTGTTTATACAATATGGATATCAAATGAAAGCTGTTGATGAGTGCGTTAGTACAGAGTAATATATTATCCAGAGACGGACTGGGACTGGGACTGGGATTAGGACTAGGACTGGGACTGAGACTCGGAGTGGGACTGGGACTGAAATAAAATACATACCACCCTTTGGGACAGGCAATAAGGGATGCAGAAGAATGAGAAGAAATTGAGAGAAGAGAAAAGAGAGACGGAGATTAAGAAAGAGATAGAACGAGAGGAAGATGGAGATAGATGAAGCGAAAAAGACGGAGGGAGGAGTGAATAAAAGGATTAGGAAAAAGTGAAGAGGGGGGGAGGGCAGAGTCAGACGGAAAAAGATTATTAAAATGTACGCAGATAGCCCAAATTTAGGGCAGGACAACGTCTACCGGTCTTCTAGTGTAATATAAGATGTTTTTTGATATATCTTGTCACTCATCCACCATAACGTGCGTAGGTGTTAGTTACTTGCTGTACACAATTATTTGAAATGTGTGCTAATAGCAAATTTTTAGTAATACAATTTTACACAATATTGTTCACTGTCTTTGTTTTTTGACATTTTCTTTTTGACATTGAAATTTTTGGTTACGTTGCTACATACGCGCATTTATATTTATGTATGTGCATAAAGTTAAATATAAATTTGCTTTACAAAAATATAACCACGAATTGTGTAAATTGTGTAAGCAAATATATTAATGAAGGTATGTGTAAAAAAATAGAGACTAGGGTGTACATTATTTACCAACTTAATTTTTTTTTATGCGATGATCAACAAAATTTACATCGAAGATTTAAAATTTGTAGAGTTTTATTTACAGTTATCAGAATAAAAAAATTAGTTTCTTCTTTTTTATTGTTTTCTTATCACGAGCGAAATGAATATAAAAATTAGGTGACGTCATAAAAGAAAATGAGTGACGAGAAAACTAAAAGACACTAACACGAAAGGTAGTGGGGAAAGAAAAAACGGTGGGAGGCCAGCGAACGAGCAATACAAAACACAGAAAACGGCGATCGCAAAGAGACAAGAATATTGCAAGAAACAGCTCGGCGAGAGAACAAGTTGTAGGCATAATGCCATTGTAAAGAACAATCAAATTGCATAAAACTGTTCCTAAATGTCGGTCGGTTTAGTCTGTGCCCAACCAATTGGTACTGGATGACTGTATTGTTTGTGATACCCCGGGATACGGATATAGCAATATAATTAAACATGCAACTGAATGTTATTGCATGACTCCTTTACAATTGTACATCACCATAGATGGAATGAATTTGTATCGATTTGCTTGATTAAAAAATTTTTATCAGGTATCTGGATCAAGGTGCAAAGTGTCTTCCTGTGGGAAATTGCGAGGTATATTAGTTTTATGAACTATAAGAAGCCAAGAATGTGCGTGCAATGAAGGAGGGGAAATTAGGCGCAAAAGGAAAGCGAGGGAGTTTGAATGCAGAGCAATTAAGGATGCTAGATATATGCCGAATAATCATAGACAACCCGGGTACGAACACGAATAGTAATATAGCTAAGCCTAACTATATTAGTACATTAGCCATAGATATGAGGATATGATATTAAACTCTATTATGGACTCATAGATTCGTCCGACTCCAAACAAGACATGCCCTCTATGTAAAAAAAGATCGTTTATAAGAATTGTCTGTAGAACCAATATCTTAAACAAACATTTAAGGCGTCATAAAACACCGAAGATGCAGGTGTTAGAGACAAGAGACCAAAAGATAATTACGGGCGGCGTAGAATCGTTTTTGCCCAAAAAAAGGATTATCGTCAAGGAACAAATCAAAGACGATAAAAAAAAACACAATAACAGATAAATTGTATAGGAACCTTGTGAGAGATGTGTAAAAAAAAGTCTAAAACAGACCGACTATTTTTATTAAACGAAACAATATAGAATAAGATAAATCGGACAGGTACAAGAAAAATAGGTCAAAATTACGCAATTTAAACAATGTGAACGGAAAACATTTACTGCAATAACTTATGTCAACAAGGGTTAAGTGTGGGTATACAAAAAGGAAGAAAAAATAAATAGATTTGATTGCGTACTGGTATTTAATTTATTATTTCTTTAATAAACAGGTTTTAGCAATAACGTATGAGCTATAAAGATTTCATAGAGTCAAGTTAAATCATACAGCCGAGCGTGGATCACAAGTACAATTGTTGTTCAGCTTGTGGGAAATCATTTTGTTGCCAAGAGTGCGATATTTCTTGTCCCATGGCAAAACCGAAATTCTACCACCAGTATATTCGCTAAATGCTAAAGGTAGAGCTTGATATTCCCGGGCCGCCCTTTGAAGAAGTTTTACATAATTAATTTGGTATGTGTTTAAGGTTTTATAAGAAACAGGTTCACAGATTAGAAACGAAAAGAGATAGAAAATGGTCGAGAAGAAAATCCTCATATATGAATAAGGGAGTGTTCGACAAAAACAGTCTAGAAACACCATAGAAGGATCAAAACAAAAATACAACAATATTGTGATACTTGGCCCCCGTGCCATGGAGGGCAAAAGGGGGCAAAAAAAAGTAAAGTATAATAAGTAAAATGGGAGAATATTGAATTTTTATCTGGGAAATTATTAACAGATATTTTCCCTACTGCAAAGAAAACTTTCGAGAACATGACTTATTTATCTTTAAGGTTGTGAGATTTGGGAAATGACGTATTACCTAGGTTAAATAGAGTAAAAGTTGGTAATCACGCAGAGACTTTATATTGACCTTGGCCCGTCTCCTCTTCCAAAAGTTCAGTAAATGCATTTAGCTAAGCCCTTTTTGATATGGAATGTTGAGAACTGAAGAGCGTTTGTAACAAAACGCATTAACGACAACCACATGAAAATCGCGCCAACTTTAAATGCGAAATATAATCTCGAACGGAAAAAAGAAAGAAAATAAAAAAAAAAAAAACACAGATAAAAATTGTCTGTCTATTACAACAGAAACTTTATTATTTCTTTTGTGTCGAGTGCCGTTATGGTCAATACGCGTTGTCGTTTTAACCTCTACATTTAAAGGATATGACCTGAGTATCCCCCCATATTTTATCAGAATATAATCAAAAAACGCCAATATCTGAGCATAAATTGCAATAACATTTTGAGCACGGAAGGAAAGATAATAAATTCTAGTACTTGTTTTACTTTATTATCTATATAATATACAAGGGCACCCGATTTTCGAATGTCATCGTCTCATAACTGGTGAAGATAGGCACATTACAGTATGTACCCTACTGGTTCGCAACGTTGGTAGATATACTAAACAATCCTGCCCTGGTCGAACACTAAAGAAATCTCATTGAAGGGATACAAACGAAACCAGGCCGTGGCATAGTTTTGTGGGTAAAAATATTGTGGTATCAGGCATTTAAAAACACACAAACATAATTCATGTAGTAATAGAAAAGGCCGTTTCAGTAAAATGTAAATATTGTGAAAGGACGGTAGTTATAATACAACGATCGTCGTTAAAACGGTATCGCTTAATTTAATGCTTCAACTATTTCATACTTTGGTTCGGTTAAAAAGCTGTATACGCTTTCACGCTCCGAAATCATAAACGCGCGTCATAGACGTACTCATAAGCGCCGGTGAAAACTCATACAATGCGAATACTTCGAATGCACCTTTGCTGGTATTATCGGTTCAGGTGCTAGGGTCGCATTTATACGAAATGGATAGGTACACATCTGTGTGCACAAAATAATTACATAGATGTGAGCTTTTGCCCATGCATATGTCAACTTTTTTCTTCCTCTCACCATTTATAAACGGATGGTTACGTACGCTTTGTATCCGAAACCTTAATCGGCACATAAAAGAACGAAGATCCCGAAACGCGGGAGCCGAAATATGACCCGCCTTAAAGGTGAGGAGGGGAGAGCTACATTAAAGAGCAACAATTCTCGGCCAAATAAGAAATTTCAAGAAAAAGCCGTTTTTGAGACAGCCGCCAAAACCCGAAACGAAAATACTTACGAGCATTATTCTGCCACGAAGGGTACAAGGTTTATAAGAAGTGCTAATTGTACAATG